>JACXGM010001107.1:0-58595 GCA_016801145.1 Umbra pygmaea | reverse complement strand
CATAAAGGCCAGATTTGTGCAGTATACGACTGATTGTTGTCCTATGGACAGACTCGCCCACCTCAGCTGTAGATCTCTGCAGTTCATCCAGAGTGATCATGGGCCTCTTGGCTGCATCTCTGATCAGTCTTCTCCTTGTATGAGCTGAAAGTTTAGAGGGACAGCCGGGTCTTGGTAGATTTGCAGTGGTCTGATACTCTTTCCATTTCAATATTATCGCTTGCACAGTGCTTCTTGGAATGTTTAAAGCTTGGGAAATCTTTCTGCATCCAAATCCGGCTTTAAACTTCTCCACAACAGTATCTCGGACCTGCCTGGTTTGTTCCTTGTTTTTCATGATGCTCTCTGTGCTTTCAACGGACCTCTGAGACTATCACAGAGCAGGTGCATTTATACGGAGTCTTGATTACACACAGGTGGATTCTATTTATCATCATTAGTCATTTAGGTCAACATTGGATCATTCAGAGATCCTCACTAATCTTCTGGAGAGAGTTTGCTGCACTGAAAGTAAAGGGGCTGAATAAGTTTGCTCGCCCAATTTGTCCGTTTTTTATTTGTTAAAAAAGTTTGAAATATCCAATAAATTTTGTTCCACTTCATGATTGTGTCCCACTTGTTGTTGCTTCTTCACAAAAAATTACAGTTTTATATATTTATGTTTGAAGCCTGAACTGTGGCAAAAGGTCGAAATGTTCAATGGGGCCGAATACCTTCGCAAGGCACTGTATATATCAATGTGGACACATTCGACTGCCATTAGTGTGGTACTGTGGGACTCAAGTGCGCATAACTGAGTTCTATTTATAGTGCTACAGTTGTGAAAAATTGGTGTTCAATTACCAGTTAATAACCCTTCAAGGTCTAAGGGGTTTTAGGTCCGCCTGGCACATAGTTGACTTTTTGGCCTCTAGAAAGGTCATACTTTGACCTACAGTGAAGTGCCTTTTGAAATTTGAATTTTATGTTTTATTAAATAGTTATCCCCAAAAACTTAAGAACGTATGTATTTTTTGTTGTTTTTTATGTGTAAAAGCATGTAAACCATAATGAATAAGGCTTTTTATTGCTTATTGTCAAGCCCCAGGGGTCCTGGACCAGTGTGCAAAGTTTGGAGGCCATGCAAACAAGTCAACATCAAAATGCTACATCCATTTCTTACTATATTTCTATACGTTTTTAAAAATCTTTCACTTTTAGAAACTTTGGTGTTATGCAGGATGATGTCCTACATCATAACAGAGTTGTTATTTTGTCATTTTACTTCCTACTTCCTGTCTGTAATGTGTTTAGTAAAATAGGCTACCGCCTAAAAAATTCGACTGACTTTGAAGCACCATAAATCTGGCTGTGTTTAACCAACAGGAATGAGCCACCACTCATTCTTTTTTGTCTGATCTTCCCCTTTCCAACAGTACCAAGCATTAGTTATGGTTCATGAGATATAGAGCGGAAAAACTGTAATGGAGAGAGAGAATATCAAGATCAAGAGGGAGAGAGTGACAATGTTCTGAAAATGAGGAGAGGGTGTAAAAGTTCAAAGCGGACAAAAAACCATGATTGTTTCAGTCAGTAAAACGACACAGACCTGTTGAAAGAAATTGAACGTGACTGGTCATGGAAGATGCAAGAGGGTGCTGGTATTGGCTTGGTGTAGCATACAAGGTTTGTTGCTTACTCAGAATTCCTATTACATCTACAAAGAACCCGTTGCTAAAGTCTACATCCCCTTGCGCAACGTTCACATTTTGCTGCATTAAAATCTAATCTCAAAAGATTCTGAATTTCTTCCTCCCACAGAACGTACTCTACATTTTCAAACTGAAAGAAACAAAAATACCAATGTTGAAATGGGAAACAGCGAGTCCACCCATGCTCTCTTGGCATGGGAATCTGTCAGGGCATGTTAATGTGTCATTTACTGTGATGGATTCAACCCAAATGGAATTGCAATTTACAGGCAATGATTCGTCATTTCGGTCTAAGGTCTAGCCTTTGGGTGTGAATCCATTGGTTTGGGACTGGAGCCAAGCCCGTTATATATTGTCAACATCAGATCGTTAGGCCAGTTTTGATTACCATAAAGACAGGAGCGGAGTTGTGGGGAGGTTATTTTGAGTTCATTATGTGAGAACTGTGTTTTACAGACGCTGTAACGGACCACATTGGAGTAAATTTTAACCAGAATGTTTCAGTGCATCCACATTCATAATAAATTAAAAGTGTGATTATTCATATTAATAGAAATGGAATAATGTGATCCTACGCTTGACAGTTATTTTGATTGAAAACACAGCTGCTAAAAACATAATGTAGCTTCCTTTTTAAACATATACTCTGCTTGTGGAATGTCTTCGCAAGGTAGATGTGTTGGAATAGACTGTGTGCGACTGTAGTGTTTTGGGAAATGTACGGGATGGGCTATTATAGGGGGACATGTGGGAATCCAGAAGGGAGAGTTGACATAATGCCTTGGATAAAAATACATCCTCTGCCTCTCTCTCTCTATTTTCTGTCCTTATTCGTTTTTCTCACTAGCTGTGTTGCTTTTGTGTACATCTTACTGTTTGAATCTATCTGTCCGTCTGTCCATCTCTCTCGGGTTGAGCGATGTTAAAGGAGAGGTGGTTTTGACAAAAGGTTAAATGGTCCCACTGCTGAATTCTTTAGGTAAATTGGTACTCGGCTTTTTCGGCCCAGAATGTAACACTGAGGTCACATGCAGGGCCGGTTCTGGACGTTCTGCCGCCTTAGGCAAGACAAAAAAATGCTGCCCCCCCAACCCCTCTCCCAGACACATTTATCTGTGTCTGAAACAATGCATTGTTTGGGAATATTCATATGAAATAAGATTTATTAACTAATTAGTTTAGGCCTATTTACAGATTAACAAATTAGTTAATTTATATTTTGAAGTTGATTGTGCAATATGAGAACTTTTATACATATTTCAGTACTCATTTAATCTCCAGCCACGTAAAGTGGCCTGTTTTCTCTGTAGTCAGTCAGTGATGCTTTCTAAAATGTCCATGGGTTCCTGTAATCAAAACACCTGCAAGACAGAGGGGGGGAGAGGGCGAGCCGAGATTCGTTAATTTAAGAACAGTGGAGTCAGTTTATAGCGCTCATTACATCCGCCCGGGTCAAATTGTTAGGCGAATGATCATTATTCGGTCTGCTTTGACTGTTTATTGTGCATGTGCATGTGTGTTTCCTATCGATCTGAAGAAGGCCTTTTGAAGTTAGAGTGTTAAGTTGTGATTTACAGTTAGACGTTAATCTCCAAGTGTTGTGTCAAGAATTCTTGTGTGTTTGAGTTCTGACACAATGAGCCAAATTTAGCATTTTGTGTGTTAACAATTGGGAAAAACTGTAATACAGTTTTTCCCGATTGCTAAAACACTAAAAGTGAATGCTCATAACAAAGCGTTGAAACCGTAACGTTTGCATGCATTTGGTACACTCAGGCACCAAATGAATAAACACAATTTTGGCATGGCACCGTAAACAATTCTGTAACACACGGTGCAAAACACTACACACATCGTGCATGTGTTACACACTTTGGCCAATGATAAAACACTCTGCAGTCAGCACGTCCATTCAATAGTTAAAACCCACACGACATTAGCAACAGTCCCGCACACATCGTAAAACACTTAACCCTTAACTGAACACCAATCAGTCACTATATAATTCAGGTATGAGCACCTGTCGTGAGACAATCGTGAATATGGAGGCTGAAAGACCAAGGGGAAGAAGAAGATGAGGAAGAGACGGGAAGAGGGAGAGGAGATAGAGGAAGAGACTCTGGTAAAAACCAGACATCGGGACTGAAACATCATCGGCCAAAGGGCCATCGAGAATGTCGCCGGGCAGTGCGGGGGCAACATCACCATGTGTGCAACCTTAGTGGTCAGGGCAGCCCATGTTCGTTCATCTGGGATGTCAGTTTCCAGTGCCCCCTTATTTCCCGGTCCTCAACCTGATAGGGGAAATATTTTCGGCATGGCGGTGGAAGGTCTATGACCGTCTACACATGCACGCGTGCCACTCCTGCGAGCAATGGAGGAGGCATGCGGAGACATCGAGGTGGGCTTGATCCACGGGTGGATACGCCACGCCCGGCGATATTTTCCCATTGCCTGGCAAGGGAGAACATCGCCTGTGATGTGGACGAGGTGATGTGGCCCGACCCCAATCGACGGAGTGATCCCTGACTTGTAATGGGAGTTGTTTTACTACCTGTACAATGTATCACTGAGGCTTGGTTACAGGAATAAAAACGGTTTAAAAACTACAAATGACAGAAGTGTCTTGAGTAAAGTTGACCAGTGTGTTGTGTCTGTTTGACTGTTTGTTGTTCATGTGCATGTGTGTTAACTATTGATCTTAAGAGGGCCTTTTGAAGTCAGAGTGTTAAGTTTTGATTGCAGAATGGCAGTTTTGATTGCAGAATTGCAGTTTTGACATGGCATTTCAATGTTAATCTTCAAGTGTTGTGTAAAGCATTCTTGTGTGTTGAGTTTTGACTCAATGAGCCAAATTATGCATTTTGTGTGTTAGCAATTGGAAAAAACTGTAAAACAAGTGACAGTAGGCTGAAATGGACAGGCTGTTGCATCCGCAAAACTGCGCTCTGGCCCGGGTGTCAAATCGAGAGAGAGAGTTCCTCTATATTCAAATGAGGAGAAACCCAGAGTGAATGATTGAGGAACGCGGGGAGCGACAGATACAGCGCCCCCGCCCTCCCCACCGCCGCCCGCTCCATCCAAAGTCCCGGGCCGAATTTTTGTCCCAGTCCATCCCTGAATACAAGATAGCAATTATACATGCGTTGGTGTAAAAAGTCAATTGCGCTGGGTGTAAAATAGGGCCCAAAGTCACAAATTACTTCACATTATAAACATATGGCAACAATACAGTGAGATTCAATGAAAAATAATTAAAAGGACTAAAGAAATCGATTATAAAATCAAAACTAAAACAATAATTTACAAACATGAGACAAAGGCCAATTTTAAAAAGTGTGTCTTCAGATGGTTTTTAAAAGCATCAACAGAGACTGCAAAACGCAAAACAGTATGAAGGGCGTTCCACAGGTTTGGAGCCGCCACTTCAAAAGAGCGGTCATCTTTGGTTTTGAAACAAGTGTGTGGGACCACCAGTAATCCCTGGTCAGAAAACCTAAGGGACCGGATAGAAGTGTACAGATGCAGCAGGTCAGAGATATACCCAGGTGCCAAACCATGCAAGGCTTTATAGGTCAGGACCCAGACTTTATATTTGATCCTATACTTGATCGGAAGCCAATGTAAGGAGAATAAAATTGGGGTGATATGCAACCTCCTGCTGGACCTGGTCAGCAGCCTCGCAGCAGAATTCTGGACCAGTTGTAAACAAGCCGGGAAGATATAAAACAATGAATGATCATCTCGAGCTCAGAATGTGAAACAACAGCTCTAAGTTTGGCAATGTTTCTTAATTGAAAGAAACATGTGCGGGTAAGTGATTAGATATGTTGATCCAGATACCTGTTATTATTTTGAACACCAAGATTTCTCAGCTTGGATTTTTTTGTGTCAGGAGCAACAATAAGGACTTCAGTCTTATCTTCATTAAACTGAAGGAAATTATTATTGAGCCAATCCTTAATGTCAAACATTCAAAAATTCCAACACTTTGTTGGTGTCTTCCGGGTTGAAAGAGACATACAGCTGGATTTCATCTGCATAGAAGTGATACAAATTCTACAGGGTTTATTTCTGCTGCTGCAAGTGACACATCTGCCAAAGGACTGTCTAGGTGATTGTTGTTGTTCACCTGCAACCTGGGACTGAGATGATGATGTTAGCTGACTGTATTCAATGTGTGAGATGCTGCTCTGCTGCACTGTTAATGGAGAGAGAGAAGATCAAGAGGGAGAGAGGGAGAGAGGGAGAGAGTGACAAAGTTACGAGAATCAGGAGAGGGAGCAAAAGTGCAAAGCAGACGAGAAAACCACAATTGTTTCTGACAGTAGAACGACACAGACCTGTTGAAAGAAACTGAGCATGACTGGTCATGGAAGATGCAAGAGGGTGCTGGTATTGGCTTGGTGTAGCATACAAGGTCTGTTGCTTACTCAGAATTCCTCATACATCTACAGTAACCTGTAGATGATGAAAAATACAGTTGCTATATAAAGTATACATCCCCTTGCGCAACATTCACATTTTGCATCCCTAAAATCTAATCTCAAAAGATTTTGATTCCGATTTTTTCCTCCCACAGAACGTACTCTACATTTTCAAACTGAAAGAAACAAAAATACAAATGTTGAAATGGGAAACAGTGAGTCCACCCATGACTGGAGCCAAGCCCGTTATATATTGTCAACATCAGATCGTTAGGCCAGTTTTGATTACCATAAAGACAGGAGCGGAGTTGTGGGGAGGTTATTATGAGTTCATTATGTGAGAACTGTGTTTTACAGGCGCTGTAACAGACCACATTGCAGTAAATTTAAACCAGAATGTTTCAGTGCATTCACATTCATGATAAATTAAAAGTGTGATTTTTCATATAAATAGAATTAGAATAAGGTGATCCTACGCTTGACAGTTAGTTTGATTGAAAATACAGTTGCTGAAAACGTGATGTAGTTTCCTTTTTTAAACATATACAGTATCCTGCTTTTGGAATGTCTTTGCAAGGTAGATGTGTTGGAAAAGACTGTGTGCTTCTATATTTACTGTAGATTTTTGGGAAAGGTACTATTATAGGGCGACATGGGGGAATCCAGCAGGGAAAGTTGACATAATGCCTTGGATTAAAATAAATCCTCTGCCTCTCTCTCTCTATTTTCTGTCCTTATTCATTTTTCTCACTAGCTGTGTTGCAGTTGAGTATCTTACTCAATCTGTCTGTCCGTCTGTCCATCTCTCTCGGGTTGAGCGATGTTAAAGGGGAGGTGGTTTTGACAAAAGGTTAAATAGTCCCACTGCTGAATTCTCTAGGTAAATTGGTACCCGGCCTCCTCGGCCCAGAATGCAACACTGAGGTCACATGACCTTTGTTCTTTGAATTAAAAACTTGACTGCTCTCCCCTGAGTCATAAGTCAAGCCTGTGGCATGAAAAGAACTGGCACACACACACACACACCACACTCCCTATTTATTTACAAGGAATTTGATATTGGTCACAACTGTAAGTTTATGTCAGTACAATACATTCTAGCAAAATTTACAAGCAATAAGCTGAAGCCAGATTCTGATGAAGTGACTTTTTTCCAGTATAGCATTCAAAAGTTTAGTATCACCCAGGAATTGTCATGTGTTTTAATAAAATTGATCAGAATTTATAGTCAAAACATGATTAATTATGGATGAGCTAAACTATTTCATCATTAGGACTCTGAAGTAATGGTTGGTGAAAATAGCCTTGCCATTATCTGGGCACTGCCAAGGGGGAGGTCAGGGGGGGCCAAGGCCACCCTGATACAATCGTTGGCTCCCCCACTGAAAACCCGTTTTTTACCCATGTCTCTTTTACAGCTGAGCCCTGTATTCCAAAAATAAAAACACATGTAAAAAATATAAATATAAAATAAATACATTAAGAGAAAACATCAATAACAATAAAAATATAACTTATCAGATATTTAAACCATCTTTAAGACTTAAAGATATATATATATATTAATTTTTTTATTGCTAAAACACTAAAAGTGAATGCCCAAACCAAAGCATTGAATCTGTACCATTTGCATACATGTCATACACACAGGCACCAAACAAATAAACACATTGTCGGCATTGCACTGTAAACAATTCTGCAACACACATGATGCAAAATCAACATGATCTCACAGAATTCCGTAAAATGAACACAGACCCTTAACTTTAAAATCTGTGTGAGTTTCATGGAATCAGCTAAAATTCATTGATGGGCCCACGGAAGTGATGCCTATGTAATTCAATGACAGGCAGCATCCGTGGTCCACACACAGATTCCTTGTTCCAACACCTGCGCTCCCCCTAGATGATGACGTAGTGTGTAAATACAGTAGATTTTGCAGGTTGGTAGGTTGGGGACAATGGACAGCCAATAAACATGCGACTCACATCCCAGAGGTTGCGAGTTCAAATCCAGGTGGACATTTTGCATGTATTTTGTTTTCTAATCCAGTGCGATGCACACGTGTTGCACATATGCTTTTTCATTATTTTTTTCATCACTGTCACCATGTTTCCAAACAATATATTACAACGTAATACATGTTACATGGAGTTAACAGCAAGGTTCCTGAGTGGCTTAGATCGAGTTAACAGCAAGGTTTCTGAGTGATTAAGGTTAGGGTTTGGTTAAGGCTTAGATCGAGTTAACAACAAGTTTTCTGAGTGGTTAAGGTTAGGGTAAGGGTAAGGCTTAGATAGAACAGCAAGGTCTCACAGAGTTTAGTGAAATGTGTGCCCATCACAGAATATTTCTGTCGTTCCGTGAAACTGCCACAGATTTTGAAGTTAAGGGTCTGTGTTCATTTTACAGAATCCTGTGAGATCATTCTGTGCAAAACACTACACACAGTGTTGTATGTTACACACGTTCAGTCAGCATGTCCATTCAATAATCAAAAAACACACGGCATGGGCAACTCCAATTACACCAATTGAACAGTCAACAGCTGTAGCACTATAACTAGAACTCAGGTATGCACACATTTCATGAGACAATAGTGAATATGGAGGCAGAAGGACCAAGGGGAAGAAGATGAAGAGACAGGGGAAAAGGGAGATGAGAAAGAGGAAGAGATGGGGGATGAGGGAGAGGAGAATAAGGAAGAGACAGGGGAAGAGGAAGAGGAGAACGAGGAAGAGACGGGGGAAGAGGGAGAGGAAAATGATGAAGAGATGGGGGAAGAGGGAAAGGGGAACGAGGATGAGACCGGGGAAGAGGGAGAGAATGAGGAAGAGATGGGGGAAGAGAGAGTGCAGAACGACAACGACTTTAACGGGAACCAGGCATTTGATGTACAACAGTCACTGACGACATCAGGGCCACTGTGGTGGACCATGTTATCAACCATGGCCTGACAAAGCGGGAGGCCGGGCAGAGGGTGTGGCCCAACCTCAGCCACTTTACGGTTGCCGACATTATACGGACATTCCGCAAGAAAACAGGTATGTCCCAAACTATCAACACCAGACCGACAAAGCATTCTGGTTGAATCTGGTTGTACAGTATGTCACCATGTACAGTATGAAGGTGCAGAATGGGAAACAGAACCTAACCATCGACACTGATCATACCTTTTTTGCAGAACCACCAGGCAACCTGCTGTGGGTGAGAGGCAATGGGTGTTCACCCATGCCCAGGAAATAGCCGTTGTCGACCTTGTGGTGGCAAACAACACTATAATCTTCCACAATGTCCATAGCGTCAGTACGATGACACTCGTCTAGGTATTGCGTGAACACCTCGTCAGCATGAAGCAGCTGTACAGGATTCCGCTCGAGAGGAACAGTGTCGGGGTCAAGAAGCTTTGCTTTGACTATGTGCAGGTGAGTGCCACAATACCACACTAATGGCAGTAGTAGTGTGTCCACATGGATATATACCACACAGCCGCCCCCTTCTGTTGGTTGGATACAGCAGTGCAGCCACATGAGTACACTTACATTGACGAAGCCGGGTTCAATCTGGCTAAAATCATATGTTTGGCCGAAACATCATCGAACAAAGGGCCATTTTGAACGTCCCGAGCAGCGCGGGCAACATCACCATGTGTGCTGTCATTAGTGGTCAGGGGGTCCTCCGTGCCACCCTGGGGCCCTACAACACTGCACACATACTGACATTTTTGGATGCACTACATGCCGCAGTCACACAGGACGGACCAGGGCAGCTCATGTTCGTTGTCATCTGGGATAATGTCAGTTTCCACTAGGCTGCTCTGTTCCTGGACTGGTTCACCAACCACAACCATTTTATGATGCTGTACCTGCCCCCTTTGTCCCCGTTCGTCAACCTGATCAAGGAATTATTTTCAGCATGGCGGTGGAAGGTCTATGACCGCCCACCACATGTATGCATGTCGCTCCTGCGAGTAATGGAGCAGGCATGCGTAGACATCGAGGTGGGGTCAATCCACGGGTGGATACGCCTCGCCCGGCAATATTTTCCCCATTGCCTGGCAAGGGAGGACATCGCCTTAGATGTGGATGAGGTTCGGTATCATCACCACCTGAAATAGCAACATCTACACCAGGTGTCCATTGCTTGTAATGGGAGTTGTTGTACTGCACCTGTACAATGAGTCACTGATGCTTGGTTGCAGGAAAAAAAACGGTTTACAAAGTACAAATGACAGCAGTGTCTTGAATATAGTTGACCAGTGTGTTGTGTCTGCTTTGACTGTTTAATGTGCATCTGCATGTGTGTTTCCTATCGATCCACTGAGGGCCTTTTGAAGTCAGAGTGTTAAGTTTTGATTGTAGATTGTCTTTTTGACATGGCAGTTAGATGTTAATCTCCAAGTGTTGTGTCAAGAATTTTTGTGTGTTGAGTTTTAACACAATGAGCCAAATTTTGCAATTTGTGTGTTAGCAATCGGGAAAAAATGTAACGTTTATAGTTGTCTTTTCAGGAATATGAACAACTAACCTATTTAAGAACAATGCATTGCCTAACAAATGTACGTGTATATATAGACACAGAACACATTAAAACAGGATTGATGTGGAAATTTTAAAGGACAACTCCGGCGCAAAATGAACCTAGGTGTCAATAACACAGAGTCCACCATTCTTTGGGATATGTTTTCATGCTAATCGAATGTGCCAGTTTTAGTGCAAACTGATATTTACCTAACAACGCTAGTTGTGAGGGCATATTTGAAGTAAAAATAAATCGATATTTTATAACACTCCAAATAGCTCCACAATTACATGGTAGCCTAATGAGGGTCACTACATACAAACCATAGCATTGAGAACATTAAAAGTGTACAGACAGTATATAAGAAATATAGTTTAAAAGACAGTACATTTGAAGTATACAGCCAGGCACCATCTTGGCAAAATAGGTTTGACCAGTTGAAAAACACAATTTGCTCAATATTTCAAATAATCGCACCGACGTAAAACAGTGACTACATGTGGCCTTCCTTGAGGAGTGGCTTTTTTCTTGCAACCCTCCCATACAAGCCACATGTGTGGAGAATTTGTGAAATTGTTGTCACATGCACACAATGTCCACTCTGTCATGAATTCCTGCAACTGCTTCAGAGTTGCTGTAGGCCTCTTGGTAGCCTCTCTGACCAGTTTCCTCCTGGTTCTTTCATCCAGTTTGGAGCGACGTCCTAACTCAGGGAGGGTCTGTGTTGTACCAAATACCTTCCACTTCTTAATAATGTACTTCACTGGGCTTCTAGGCACTGATAAAGCCTTTGAATTTTTTTGTATCCATCACCTGACTTGTGCCTGTCCACAACTTTATCCCATAGATCTTTTGACAATGCCTTGCCACCCATAGTTGATTGTTGTCTTTAGTTGCACTACCAAGGACTAAAATGTTTCAGGAGAACCATGTTTCATGCTAAGCTAATCAAAATGACCACAGCTGATCACTGTTGAAAGTCAAATAGCTTTGTGTGCTATTGAGGTGATTAACTACACCTGGTTGGGTTTACAAGTCAATTTTAGAAGGTGGGGTGATTCTTTTTCCAACTCAGTGATTATGTTTTTAATTTTTAATTTCTTTTTCTGACAAGTTGGTACTATATCTTTCAATTGAATATTATGAGTTGTACATACAGCTGAATGAAACAAAAACGGTGTCTGTCCGTTGTAATGAACAGAGCTGGCCAGAAGGAAATAGTAAATGTAAGTTATTGATCCTTGTAATCAGGAAAACAATAATCATGAGGGCAATGCTCAGGAATGGTAATATAGGCAGGCATTGGTCAGGTAGTACAAAAAAACGGTTTTCAGACAGGCTAGGATCGAATAACAGGCAGGGCTCTCCGACAGGCAGGGACAGGACTTGGACACGGGTAGTCAGGAAGGCAGAAATCGGTACACAATATGGGGATCTCAGACAGGCAGGGTTCGGAGCTGGAAATCGGGTAGTCAAGACGGGCAGGTTCCAAAAATAATCCAATAATCAGAGTGAGTAATCAAAACTATGTAGGTCAGACCAAAAGACAATACTTGAAATAACGCTCAGAACTGGAAATAATTCACAATACCTCGCGAAGAAGTAATGGGGTGTGGGTGCATATATACAGACCAGAGGAGACAGGTGTTAGTATTCAGGTGATTTGGACCTGATTACGGTGGTGCGTTCATGATTGAAGGGAAGTTGCGCATTGGTATGTGTAGAAGGAGGTTGTAGAGCCCCGGTGGCAGCAGAGGACGTTACATCCGTTTTCATTTCAGGATGCAGAGCAAAAAAATGTATTATATTACCGGGGGATGATTAATTTCTATACCCACTGTAAGCTTTCGGTTGACTGAGTTAAAAAATAAATAAAACTCTGATCATGGTCAGTCGACAAAAAGATCAATAAACGTTTTTTGCATTGATCCTAATGGTTCAAAGATTTATTTTCTCTCTCAGGCTGTTTTCCATGTGTCTTCTGCACCTCAGCTATTGTCAGGTGTGCAGCAGAACTCTGTCTGTACCGTGAATGCTAGTTGTTGAAATGTCAGTCCTTAAAACAAAAGAAATTTGATGTTTTTTAGAATTTCCAGTATCAGTATCTAGTAGCTACAGAATTGATTCTCACATCGGGGAGCCAATGGCCTTATGTCTTAATGATATCTCCTGGCAAGAGTTGTAATCACGGGGAAAGTTTAGGACACTAAACACACTCAGCTGAAAAGCCTCCAGAATAGATCCATGCATTAGAGCAGGCTTACTGTGTTTACATCCAATAGAAGTTTAGCAGCCTCCTTCCTGGTTAAATCAAAGCCTGTAGCCCAAAGCAAGCCTGTATGTGTGTGCACATGCAGTCGTTTGTGTGTGTTTTTTCGTGTGTGTGTGTCTGAAGAGTATTGTCGGTGAGTTGCCAAGCCAGGCAGGCGGTAGTGCCAGTCAGGTGGTGGTGGCTAGCTCAGCACAGCGCAGGGTGACTGCCACAGGCTAGTACAGCCCCTCCCACAGCCACTGAGCGGCCCAGCGTGCTCCAGGACTTAGAGCCAAAGCCGGGGATTATCTCCTCTGCACTTCCACCCCTACCACCCACATTCACAGAAAGGACCAGGGAGGAAGAAACCCACCCAGACACAAACAACTGCACACATCACATCTACACACCTTCTGGCCTCTGATTGAACAGAACCAAACATCTCTCCACAGAGCTGAATGTGTGTTTGCCAAAGGCATATTTGCGGATGTGCGTTCCATTCCTATACACAAGGTCATGTTCTGGTTGCAGGTTACAGTACTTGTTTTTCACGTTCTTACCTAATATAAATTTGTTTCATAATCACACACAAACTCCAAATGAACTTGGTGGTGTGTGTGCATGTGTGTGCGACTGCCATGTCCCAAACATTGTAGTTTGACATCTCATCAAACGACTCTTGGATAACTATGATTAGAAGTCATTTTGGCTGTTCGTCATGATAGATGGTGTCTGTATGTGTGTTTTTAGTTAGCCAGCAGACTGTAATATTATCTTCTTCCTGTTGTTACACATTGTTATCACCTCAGCTTAGTATTCACTGTTCTGTGAAGTCATTGTGTGTATGTTTGGATCACAATGCAACAGCGATCAGATAAAGGAACATTATCCTGTCGGATGTCTTCCTAACCAGAAGATTTACTAGCGTAGTGGTATAATGGTATAATGGTGGTTGTATGAACAGACTCTGTCCAAGGTTGTTTCTAATAAAGTAGAAGAATCACGGCAAATCTTTATAGTTTGGGAGTCCTGAAGACAATGTTAAACATCACAGGCACAGCAGCGTTGCAGTATAAAGCTATAACTCTCTAAAGTTATAATTCTGGTTTAAATACCCTCTACACACAGAGCAAATTTTGCAGTGTTGAATCAACAACTAAATAGTTCATTTTAACTCTTCGCCAGATTACATATGGTTGCTCTCCACAGAGTGTAAATGTAACATTAATCATAGTGTCAAATGTTTAGTGTTAACGTAACACTCAATGTTATATAATATTAAAATAATAACATACTATTAAATAACACTGATCAACATTTACTGTGCTAGTGTCACTGAAATTTAACACTGGGGTTATTTAACACTTTGAGTGTCAGTCACAATTAGGACAGCTAATTTGTAATTTGTCACATTTGCCTATATCCCAGCATGCTTAAGTTAATGTGACAGATTCCACCCTTCAATGTGTTTTTAAAGCGCTTATACCACAATGACAGTCACTGGAAGATATTGTCTTTATTTTACTAATTAAAATCCAACAAAAATTATATCCAACAGTAATATTGTATCAACCCCCATCTGCATTCAATAGAACTGCAATGGTGAAGTATTTACAAACTTAACAAAACTTGATAAACTTGCTAAACTACATTGACAGGACTGCTCAATAAAAACACTTACAGTTTGAATTAGGTTGGAAAAGTAAATATATATGAAATATATAAATGTATAATATTATACATATTATTAACAGTTAATTCTGCAGAAAATATATTAAAATTAACTATTCTGAAAAAAATAATGTGCAGCAAAGCATTCTGGGAAATTGTGATGGTTTTGCCTAACACTTGTAAGTGTAAAAGTAACACTGCCTAACACTTTTTTAACACCAAAACTAGAGTTTGTTACAAGGGTGTGTTGATTTAACACTCACAAGTGTTCATTTAACACCTCAGTTAACACTGTAGTTAACACTGGAAAGTCAACACTAGACAATTTGCTGTGTATTCTTCATGGCGACTTGTCAATACTCTGTCAGATTAATATACACTTATACTCTGTGGCCCTGATCCTTCTTCTCCATTGATATGCCCAGAAAGTAGGGAGAGAGAGAGAGCTTTATTAAATGTGTTTAACATAATGCTATGTTATTGAGGGCCTCAAAACACAAAAGGGTCACCTCCATGGACTTTAGTATATGCTTTAATATATCTCAGGGCCTGCTGTGCCATCTCAATTTCTGTATTTTTTCTCTCTATCGCCCTCTCACTTCTCTTTCTCCTCTCTTTCTGCAGCTCTGTCGATCTTATCCCGTCTTCACCACTCCTCTCCTTGTCACAGCTTACCCACGGCCTAATGACCTAGCTCCCTCATTATGAAGTAATGGGTAAATGCTGACAAGCATCTTGTCTTCATGCGGGTTGAAGAAATAGAACCAATAACAAAGACTACTGGTACAGTAACAGTCAAGGATTCAAAGCTCATATCTCTTCACCATCAGATGACATCATTCAGCCACTCATACTCGGCTCGCCCACAGAAGGCAGAGATGAGAAGAGGTTTATGAGCAGATAAATCTGTGTGTTCGATCGACCGTTTCAGACTGAACTGAAGGATGTCCATCAGGGTAGGGGAAGCCATTTAATGAGATGAGCTCATGCCCTGAAGTCAATAAAGTGTGCGATAAATATCGTAGCATGCGGGCGTGCATGCTTTCAAATGCATGAACGTGTGTTCATGGATGCGTGTGTGTTTGTGGGTGTGTGCGTGCGTGCATGGTTGTATGTTTTTATATGTGTTTCTTCGTATGCACATATTTGTGTGCTAACATACAGTATGTGCGTTTGTGTGTGTGTGAATATTTCTACACAGTCACACTAAGCCGACCATGAACAGAGCTGTAACTTTGTGACAGCTGTAGGGTGGGGGCTGTTTGGCACTATGGATCAGCATTAAATTACATTACATTACAGCTGAAGTAAGGCACGGGTAGGCTGTAAACTTTGCTTTGTTGAGTGTTACCGGTTTAACATGAAGAACATGTCACTACTCTGCAATAGATCGTGTGCATGATAACACTGACCTATGTTGATGCTACACAACGACTGTGGTCACAGCCCACCCTTTTCCGTCTCAATTTATGGGCACTAATTAAACACTGATAAACAATGTGGATTTAATACCATAGGTTGTGTACCTTCAGATTTCCAGGAAAGGACTCCTTCTCTAGGTTTCTTACAAGGTTCCATCTACTAGGGATTTTGTCCTAGCTACTGTGTATAACTTGTTGCAAAAACAGCTTCATGAAATCAAATTTGATAGATTGATACTCAGTTCACTGTGTGAAAATGTTAGACGGAGCAGTCATAACTCAAATATGTCCTTCAGAAGATGAGTATAGATTATATTTTAATGGTGGATCTTTCAATGGACCTAATGAACTACATGTTTGTGTGTGTGTGTGTGTGTGTGTGTGTGTGTGTGTGTGTGTGTGTGTGTGTGTGTGTGTGTGTGTGTGTGTTTAGGCATGTTCCTTCCTGCACAGCCTACAAGTTCAGTCTTTGGACTAAACTATGGGTAGTCTTGCTGGTCTGAGTGTGGGATAACATCATCGTTGGTTCCCCAGATGAGATCATTGCAGCGCCGCATTGGATGTTGGGTAGAAAAGGCAGTAGTGGTTGTGGAATCAATGACGTCAAAGCGATTTGTCGTGCTATCTGGCACTGCTAATTCAGATAGCATGTAAATCGATGAAGAGGAGGCGGGAGAGGAAGGTCTGATGAAGGGTGCATAGAGTGTGGAGTTAGGTGTTTTTTGTGTGTGCCCCTAAAGGTGGTGCTCTGGTGAAGATAAGACAGATGACTGGAAGCTTAATCTTTTAGGTGTGCACTTATTCAGTAAGTTGGTAGCATATTTCTGGGAGCTACACATATACTGTAGTGGTGATGCTTTTCTATAAACAGTGCTATGTGAGGTCCACATTCCGGAAGGTTCCATATGTGACTACTGCTCCATTCCTTTGTCCCCGTTCTACCTTACATTCTGCACGTAGCCACAATGCCCCACTCAATAGACACCACCAGCCCCCACAGGCTGCTACCTCAGAGCCCATATCGCATATGCAGGTCAACCCCAACGCAGGGCCCAAACACCTGCCTGTTCTCAACTGAGACCGACTGGCTCTGCTGGTAAATTTCCACCAGCCAACCAGCCAATGAATCCAAAACTTCAGAATATAAATTAATAGCAAACACAGCTGATAAGGTATGTGTAGTTTGCTTAATATTTAACTCTTTGTGAAGTGACTCTAACAGAAACAGGAAGTACTGTAGCTAATACAGGAAGTTCCACATATTAGAGTTACTGAAACCATCATCAAAAACAAAGTAATACAAACAGGGTGCAGATTAGGAGGTTTGAAAAACCAGCTTGGTTTCTGGTCTGGCAAAAGTCCTCTAATCTCCTGTTTACTGTCCTACTGGTTGGCAAGGATATGTTGAGCAATTTGAGCAGCTTATACATACTTTTAAGAGCAAACATACCTCAGCTATTTAGCTGAGCTGTAAGGTTTAGATTTACTCTGCATGCTGTGATGTTCTTTCAACAGGGATCAAATGTGTCCAGTGAACATCATAAGACAGGTATGTTAAACTCATTTTGCAGAGGAAATAGTTTATGTCCAACTATTACAACTATGGAATAAAGTAATGCTGAATAAACCTGTTACAAAGTAATGTGAAATAAACTTGTTTGTTTCCAATTCAGTTGTTTCATGTGTTTATTTGCTTTTATAGGAGCTCAATGCAATGTTTTGTAGAACGGAAAGCATTTAGTAGAACACTGTGGAACAAGCTAAATGGAACTCACTAAACAATAACTCAGTGTAAAGTACTTCAGTGTATTGTAACCAGTGGTTGAATGACACAGCATAGGATAGAAAAATTACTGTTAGGGCTTTATTCTGGCTGCTGTCTCTATTAAGGACAGCGATCGAAAGGAGCGAATATTTAGAAATTAAATTTAATTAAATGAAAAAGACTTCTGATATCTTTGGTGTGCTTATTTGGCAGGAAAGACACTTTGCAAAACAAATTGAATGAAGCCAAATAAAATGGAATACACTGGAAAAATACTCCAGTTTAGTATAGTACAAACACAGTAATGAAATATGATAAAGGCTAATAGCCAGTCTTTGCATGTGTCCCACATGTGATCAAATCAGATCCAGCTCACACATACACCCAGAGGGGTCCTTAAAAGACGATCTCACCAAACCTTAAATAGGTGTATATAACCAAAACCAGGATCTCTCGTGTGCAATCACTGCTCTCTCTTCACTGAAATTACCGTATACACCTTACACGAGGCAATGTCATAAAGCGAGCGTTGCAACACCATCTCTTAAAGGACCCCCAACCAATTTATGCCAAATGTCATATTCTGTTACAATCATCCCACTTGGCTACATTATTCCCTGCTAAATGTCATTGTCCTCGATGACTAATAAATATTCTTGGTTACACTTTATTTGGAGAGTCCGAAATTCCATCTGTAGGTGCTCTACAGATAGTTTGTTGATGATATGACTATTAATAAACTATCAACAAACTATCTGTTGATAAGCAACTAATATTTGGGTTTAAGGGTAGGGGTAAATTTAGAATTTTTTTTCGGGTAATGGATAAGGTTAGGCTTAATTTCTTTGAAAGCCTCTGTAAAGAACTAAACTTAAAAAAACTAAACTTAAAAAACAGAATTATTTATTTTTGTGGGCGTGGGATCAGCTTTAAAGTTAAGGATAAGATTTTGTTCATCAATGCACATGCATCATTTCCACACACCCTTTTATAATTTTTACTTTGTTTGCCCCCACCCTCACCACTATTCGCCCAATTGAAGCTTCCAATATCATCTTATCTTTCTATCTACCACCTACCTCCATCTATGCTAAATTACCTCAGCTATGATCCACGTGCCTTCTATGACTTCTAAAGCCCAATGTCCCAACTATATTTTAACATCTCCCATCTATCTACTAGTCCTAGCCATCTTGGGTGTCTTCTTGCCATACATCTCTCAACTATACTATGATGCTTCACATAAGTACGGAACCTTTCTATTCTCATTAACTCTACCAGTATGGATTTGCCTAAACTTGTGTACACCTGAGAAATGACTTCGGGGCTCAGTGACACTACATTCCCTACTGATCCCGGCTCATTAAAGAGGTTTGAGTGTAAACCAGCATTGGCCCTATTTAATCTCCTAGGCATTGGTACAGGCCTTCTCAGTACTGGTCCTTCCACTCCTAGGGCACAGCTAGTGTCAGGGGCAATCTGCTCAGGCGCAGAATTGTCTTGTTTAGGTCTAGCTGAAACCAAGCTGGATTGGTCTACCAGTGCTTCATCTACTCCCACAGAAGCTGCAAGCTGAGGTAAGTGTCTTCCGCTTAAACAACAAAATCAGGATCAGAATGCACTTCAATCGGCTCATGATTAGGAACTATTTTTGTCTGTGGTGTGGTAGGAGGATGGTTCTCCATCACCTCTGGCTCAGGAGCATAAGTGACGGAGGGCCACAAGTCTCTTTATAAGACCACGCTCAAGAGGCTCAACGGTGTGTGTGGTACCGTGCACATTTATGACCTTGCATATGGTAGGACCCCATGAAAGCTATATCTTATTCCTACCTGACGGTTGGTGATGCAGATAAACCTGCTGACCAACTTTGATCACAGGACCATACACCTTGTCATTTAGAGGGGCTAACCTCTCGGCAGCCTTGTGTTTAGCATATTCCCTTGCCTTTTTGTGTGCCTCCTTGGGCGTGAATCCAGTGGGCGCCTGTGGCATGAAACAGTCTGGATCTATGTTCTAAAACTAAAAGCACAACTTCTCTATTGTGTTAATGGCTCTGGTGGCAAGCAATTACAGGTTCCTGTATGTTGTTGGATGCAATTGACAGGTTTTCGGTGGTGGGGTATTTGGTGGATACCATCAAACTTCGGCCCAAGAGAGTGGATGAAGTTGTTTTTGCTTGAAGTGGTCTACACAACTTCCTAAGGACTGAGTGAATGGACCGATTCACCCAGGTTTATGTTGACAGAGAAGGACCTAATGATGAACATATCCCCAAAAAATTGAGAGAAGACCCTCCTCTGCAGCAAGCATCTTTGCCCTCTACGACTAACACAGCAGTGAGAGCCAAGCAACAGAGAGACACACTGCAGTTACTTAATGTCAGACATTCTCAGTGGAACACAAAATATACTGATAGACATGTAGCCTGTTAGTGAACACCATTTGTGTGATTTCAAAATGCATGAAAACATAATTATTTCAGCTCTGTAAATGTACCTGTAGTTAGCTGTGGTATATTCATTGAGCAAAGAGTAATACCACGTTGCCCAATTCAGGATTCAAATCACCTGGTATATTAAAACTAATAACATCGTCCACAAAAAGGATGTTATTTTAATATTTTTAATTTGTTGAACACCTCTTTCTAAAAAAATTACATCAACAAATAAGTACATTTACAGAGATGAAATAATTATGTTTTTCTTGCAATATGGAGCTAAAAGAGTCTCAATAAAGATAAATGCACACACTACATTCACATATGCACACACAGGATTCATACATGCACACACAGGATTCATACATGCACACACTTGATTAATAAACACACACACAGGATACACAAATGCACACAAAATTCACAAATGCACACACAAAATTTTAAAAGCACAGAAGATTCACAAATGCATACAAAATTCACAAATGCACACAAAATTCATAAATACACACACAATTCAGAAAGGCAAACAAAATATACAAATTCACACAAAATTCAGAAATGCACAGGACAAGATTCAGAAATGTATTCACACACATTTACAAACTAATATATAACTAACATATTTTTTATGTAACACTACTTACAGTAGTAATTCAAACATGAATATTACATAGAAATTATACACCGATCATCCATAACATTATGACCACCTGCCTAATATTGTGTAGGTCCCTCTTCAGCCGCCAAAACAGCAGCCCCATAGGCAACAAACAATCTGTAAATAAAACATGGGTTTCAGTTGATTTCTCCATGTAAAGGTAAATAAAATTATATATCTTATGTCTATACATCAATGCCTATCGTTATTATTTAAAAAAAACGCACATGTCAGGATTCGAACCGGTTACCAACAGACCATAGTGCAGCAACACTACCACTGCCCTATTCCAAACACATTGTTCAAAAGGTAATTTAAAGGATATTACTATGCAATTTTATGTTGTAGCAACACATTTTTATCAGTCTTTACATCAGTCTATCAATTTAAATATTAAAATGTCTAGTCAAATGTAAGACACATCTTTCATTGCTGAAATTTAAGCAGAAAATGCTTGGCAGAGACATAGAAAACAGATGTCCTTTCATCAGTAATGTTAATCTTAGTTAAACACTCCCAGCTCCCGGCGCTGTGTGAACACGTTCATGTGATTGGCTTATAAGCAAACAATCCCCCACGTAGGATGCATTCTTGTGATTGGCTAAAACAAGGGAGATATCTGATTGTTTGCAGATCATTCCCTGTTTAAAAAATGCATTTGTGTGTCGATACTGCCACCGCCATGTTTGACAGTGTGGATGGTGTGTTCAGGGTGATGAGCTGTGTTGCTTTTACATTTGACCAGAGCACCTTCTTCCACATGTTTGGTGTGTCTCCCAGGTGGCTTGTGGCAAACTTTAAACAACACTTTTTATGGATATCGTTCAGAAATGGCTTTCTTCTCACCACTCTTCCATAAAGGCCAGATTTGTGCAGTATACGACTGATTGTTGTCCTATGGACAGACTCGCCCACCTCAGCTGTAGATCTCTGCAGTTCATCCAGAGTGATCATGGGCCTCTTGGCTACATCTCTGATCAGTCTTCTCCTTGTATGAGCTGATAGTTTAGAGGGACGGCCGGGTCTTGGTAGATTTGCAGTGTTCTGATACTCCTTCCATTTCAATATTATCTCTTGCACAGTGCTCCTTGGAATGTTTAAAGCTTGGGAAATCTTTCTGTATCCAAATTCGGCTTTAAACTTCCCCACAACAGTATCTCAGACCTGCTTGGTGTGTTCCTTGTTCTTCATGATGCTCTCTGTGCTTTCAACGGACCTCTGAGACTAGGGCTGTAACGATATGCGCATCGCGATCCAATAGGCACTCCAGCGCTCACTGAAGCTGAGTGTGCTGCTGTGAATGTACCTGAAATGAAACCAGTTAATGCATGTTTCACCTTATCGGTAAAACCAAGTTCTTCATCCTTGAGCTTGACCACATCAGAATACTGCATTAACAAGTCCCTCAGCGCTCCCTGCTCCTCGATGGTGCCACCAATATGAAGCTCACTGAGGAACTGTTTTGTGCTGTTCTCCAATATCTGACTGCTTTTGGCATTAACCGGGATCTCGTCCATATCAGCTGAAACACACTGGAATTTCACCTCATACGTCTCATTTAACTTCAAAATCTCAACATGCGTTAACTGATTTCATTTCAGGTACATTCACAGCAGCACACTCAGCTTCAGTGGTCTCAGAAACAACATTTCTACTGCTGGCCATTTTGGTGACACAAGGCTTAGGATCTTCTAAAGACCACATGAGGGCTTTGTCACGCACTTCAATAAGTGTGGACTCGGGCTTGTCTCTATCAAGCTTCCGAATTTCTCTTCTAAGGCTGGCATCTCTAATGCCCTCAATTAATTGGTCCCGAATGGCCAAACTCACATTTACCATTGCATCTGGTAACTGTTTCAGGATGGAGTTCTTAATCTGTGACAACGCATGCGAGTATGCACGGATATCGTCACCTTCCATTTATTTACGACTATAGAAAGTATGCAATGGCTGAGATATGCTGCGCTTTTCCTGAATAGCTGCTCTCAGGTACTCAAAAATGTCATAATCTTGGTTTGACTCATTCCCCATTCGTAATCTGACCTCCTCTAAAGCTGCACCTCTTGGAAGTATCAGGACAAAGTCTAACCGATCTTCTGTTATTTCATTTCTGACCAGTAGCGCTCTCTTTACTTCTTCAGTAAACCCGTCAACATTCCTCCCATCTTTGTTTAAATCACCACTCAATGGCTGTATATGATTTTCTGAGCAGTGTATTAGTGTCACGTTAAAGAGGTCGGAGGCAGGTGCAGAGTACTAGGGTTTTATTACAATCCGAAAATGTCAGGATATAACAGAAAGCACTGGTCCGGAACAAGATAATAGGCGTAACAGAGGAACAATACCTGACAAGGAGCATATATTAAATCAGGTCTTTATACTCTTAGCCAAACCTAATAATGAACATAATCAGTAAAACCTGCCACAGAGTCCCAGGTGATATTAGGCATAGAGATGGCTAGACAACATGTCCTCCAAACATGTGCATATGTACCTGACTCACCTATCCTAACAACTAAGACAATTCACTATATAACAAAATTATTGTGCATAATCCCTATATTCAAAATAATAAACCCATACCAAAAATGTATTATAACTAAAAGGATCTTATCCCTAGTATTCAGGTGACTCTGAACGCAGGGTACCTTGGGTTTCCCTTACAATTAGGCACAGAGAATCAGTGGCTATTTAGCTTCTAATGTAAGCAGGAATGAGATACCGACTGCTTGAAATGAAATGAATATCCAAAATTGCAGGTTTCAACCAGGAAACCTGAGTGGAGCAGTGGCTTAGCAATGCTTTAATTAGCTGACATCAGGAACACTCCTAGCAAACTCTCAGTCATTCCCTATGTAATATTCTGTTGCTGGTCTGTTTCTGGTCAGGTTAGCAGGGAGTTGCTAACCATACACTGACCCGCCTCGTTTGGTTCTGTGTATACTTCTGCGGGGGGTTTGGTACTGTGTAACTTGTTCATTACATATTGCTATTTATATGTGTACTCATCTATGTAGATAATAGTAGCACCTGTATGCACACGATAATGCAATGGCAGTGAGTTACCCTAAAGCACATAACCTAATGCCAAGACTTCGGTTGTATTGTTCTCAAATTAATCTTCCAACCAATACTTGACTTGTTCCATAAAATAAAACACATACTGGACTATAACAACAAAATGTTTCAAAGGGGTACAAAATCACAAGGTTACACCTTTAAAACAAATCATTGGTGTAGGTGAGAAAATATGAGTGCCAATTGATTCTTGTCTTGTAACAGGTGTCCCAGGGTGGGACACCTGTTCCATGGAACTGTGAAATTAACTTATTTATATAAAATCCTTAATTGTTAATTCATGTGTATATTTGGTTTTGAACGAGAGGAAGTTGCGGTTCATTGTAACAATGTCACCGTGAGTGTCTGTTGCTGTTGAATTTGCTGATGTCCAGGAAGTATGTATATTAATGATTAGTTGTGAAAAGATTGCAGGGTTGTCTCTATGCATACGCTCTTTATGTATATTTATTGACCGTGTCCACGCCACGTTAGAGCATGAGTATCCAAATGTATATATATACCGTTGTGCTGCTCACAACTCATGTTCACCTGCAACTATGTATTGTTTGTACTCTACCTGGACTGATCACTCAAGTAAACAGCTGTTTCATTCATCTACCGGCCTTCCTCACAAGTCCTATGGTCTTCCTCCCTTCACCAAACGCACCACGTTATCCGTGACAGGTCTATTGATACAGAGAGAGTGGTGCTTCCCCATACAACCTGCAGACCACTGGAGCCTCATTTTGATTGTGATTGGTGGTGATATTTATCCAACAGTGCTGTATGTGGCACACCTACTACTGTAATGGTGGAGAAATGATAATGATCTGGGGCTGTTTTTAGGGTTTGGGCTAGGCCTCTTATGGTAATTCCAGTGAAATGTTATCCTAAAGATTAATTCTGCAATATGTTATGCATCTAGGGTATAAAGATTGTGTATTTTGGTGCTGATGAGCTAAAACGGGTCCCCGATTTGTACTGTCTTTCTCTGAGATGTCGAAGTTAATGCTTTCTCTTTCTGTCTACTGTGTCTAGATGTTGGGCATGCCATGCACACTCATTCAACGTCACTAGTTCTAGGGCAGCTCACATCCTTCAGAAGGTACCAGTTTTTAAATTGATTCCTGTGATATATTTAAAAGTTAAAAAATAGCATGCGTATTAATGGAGGAAGAAAACGTTTGCCTCAAAAGCTAAATGCCAGTCCATAAACACAGCTCACCCTTCGGAGTTGGATTGACAGTTCTGCAAACCATACTTCCTTCACTTCAGTGAACCACAGATCACACAGGTTGGTGGAAATTCCCTCCCTGATGCCACATAAGGAAATGGCTAACATAGCAATGAATAACTCCATCCGATGTCAAGCTAACTGCGGTACGAAGATGATTCTACTTTGTGAATATAATATAAAGAATACACTACAAATCTGGACTAAATGGTGGGGACAAAACATGTTTTTTACAATCACAAAATCTGTGGAATTTATCTTTTATTCTAAAGGATACAAATACATTTTTCAAATGTGTGTGCTTCCAACTATGTGGCAACAGTTTGGGAAAGGCCCTTTCCTGTTCCATAAAGACATGGTTCAACAGGTTTGGTGTAGAGGAACTTGAGTAGCCTGCCTAAACCCTGGACCTCAACCGCATTGAACACCTTTGGGATGAATTGGAATTGCAATTGCAAGCCAGGGTCTCTGATCCAACATCAGCGCCTGACCTCACAAATGCTCTTTTGGCTGAATGGGCACAAATTCCAGCAGACAGACTAAAAAATCTTGTGGAAAACCTTCCCAGAAAAGTGGTGACTGTTATAGTTGCGAGGGGGGTGGGGGCAACTCCATTTTAATGCCCATGGGTTTGGAATGGGATGTACACTAAGCCCATATGGGTGTGATGGTCAGGTGTCCAAATACGTTTGGCCATATAGTGTATGTGAGATAATTTGAAGTCACTGTTTTTAAAGCAGTGTGTTTTTAAAGAAGCATGTCAATTTCAATGGGGCAATGATGTGACTGGAGTTTACCTTTTCAGAAGAAATATGGATGCACGTGAAATTCAGTAATGGACCTATGGGCAGTCATTATAAATATGGCACTGAATGACACTGCATTACACTGGCCGGTATGGCTACACATCTTCCATAATTACTCAAACTGTGCTGGCATTTACAATTTCCGAATAGCATGGGTCTACAAGATCAGAGTTGCCATGAAATGGGTAAAAGTCTAACCATAAGGCAATTCTGGATGATCCATATCGATCAGTGAGTATTCAGGAGGCTGTGGTTTGAGGTGAAACTCAAAGCCTTGCTGTCTAGGTGGGCCAGCTCTGTCAGCCTAGGCCTCAGAGCACCTGGGAGTGGTTAGTATCCTGGCTACAGTAGCGCTCTGGTTGCTGGCGCTGGTTCAGCACAGTGGGAGTGGAAAATAGCAACCAGAAAGCAATGGCTTCCTATGCAGGGCTAAGATGAGTAAGGCTACACCTGTAAGGCTACACTTGCACATGCATCAATTAACACACAACCACAGTTGCACACAAACTCACATATACACAAGCATGTTTGGCCTTCCTATATTAGTTGGGATGCAAAACTGTGTTCTCATTAAAATGTCACATATTAAAAACCTCTAAAGCTAAAAATAATCTCAAACACCAAAGTTGTATGCAAAGGTTTTGGCACTGCTGGAAAATACATACAGCTTAAAAAAATTAAGGGACCACTGCAAAAAAAAAATGTTTTTTAGTTTTACTATTGATAAAATAGTTTAGGTAAAATAAACCCTTTTGTTTTATTCCATAAACTACTGAGAAAGAATTTCTCCCAAATTATATAAAAAATAGCAATACTGTCATTTAGAGAATTTATTTGCAGAATATTACAGCAGGTAAAAATAATGTAAAACATGCATTGTTGTCAGACCTTGAATAATGCAAAGAAAATAAGTTTATATTCATTTTCCAACACCAAAATGCTATTGTGATAACATAGGAAGTGTTCAGAAATCAATATTTGCTAGAATTATAATAATTGTATACTAATAATAATAATTGGCTTTTATGCATCTTGGCATGTTCACCACCAGTGTAAATGCACTTGTTGATATGGGATTACTATTTATTTGCATTTTGTAGGTTTAACATGTTAAACAAATATAAAGAACTTGATTTTACCTTTATAAAACATTTCTGAGGCCCTGACTCATCAGGACTTGAATTATTGTATTGAACTTTTATTCTGAATTAATTCTATAAATTCTAATATTTCAGACTGCGATGGTAATTCTGCCTGGTTCCAACAACCTTGGGCTTCTCTCAGCAGATGTCTGAGGACTTGAAATTGAAGTTATTTGACTTTCACAAAATAAGAGAAGGCCATAAAATCCTCTCAAAGCCTCCGCTGCCGATTCATTCTTTGTCAAAAACTGTCATTTAAATGGAACCATTCAAGTCAAAGCAAGATCTGTGAAACAAAGAAAAATATCACATAGACTTGCCTGAAACAGGTCAGATGGATCCACAGGTCACTGCATAGGACCTTCAGAAAAGTTAACTGACCCTGGAGTAGTTGTTAAAAGGTCTACTGTCCAAATGGGACGTGTATGGGAGAGTTGTCAGATGGAAGCCTTTTCTATAACCTCATCACAAAACTTACTGTCTAAAGTATGGCAAAGTTTACTTTTTCAAGTCAGAATTATTTACAACACATTGGAACAACTGTTTGGCCACAACCAAAGAAGGTACATTTCAAGAAATTAGGGTAAAGCATTTGAAGAGAATAACACCTTGCCAACTATTATGAGTGAGGGTGTCTCCTTTATACTTTGGCGTTGTGTGGCAGCCAGTTGAACTGGTAATATTATAAAAGTGGAAGAATATATTCAAATAAATAAAAAATCCTACAAGCTAATATCCAACAGTCAGTCAACCCATAAAAAAGTGTTGGATATACTGTATCAGCAAGATAATAGTCCAAAACGTGGGGAAAAATAGAAGAATTAGAAGAAAAGTAATCTAACTTGCTACAGAACATTTTTGGATGCAGTTATCTGTCAAATAAGGTGTTACTAAATAATAGGGTGCTTTTGTGGACATGCTATATTCTGTTTTGCTTAATATTTTGAATCTATGGAAAATGCTAATAAATAGCTTTAGATGTCTCAGTGATTAGGGAGCCTTGTAGACGGAAGGTTATCAGTTTAATTCCTACCTCCAAATGTCATTGTGTCCTATAGCAAGGCACTTTACCCTAAGTTGTTCTGGATAAGAGTCTCTACTGAGGTTAATCAAATGTGAATATAAATCCTGCATAATCACGTGCAGAATGATGTCTTTTTTCACATTGTACCATCTAGACGCCAGGTAAACGTTTGATCACATCAAGGTATTGTATTATAACTGTTTTCCATGTGTGGTCAAAATTGTGCATACAGTTGTAACCTTGTAATCCTAACACAAATTCCCCTTCTCCTAAATATAACACTAATTCAAATTGTATTTTAACTCTTAATCCAGTGGCTGAACCTAAATGAGCAATATTCCTTGTGGCACAAGGGTCTGAGGGACTGTTTATAGCACTAAGCTGACCTCCACAGATTAGATTTATATTTATTTAAATATATAGCACTTTTTGATGCATCGTCCTCAGAGCTTTCCTGTTGTCATTGCGCTCTAGCGACATGCTAAGGCAAATCAGTTGCCTGCAAAGCTGAATTTGTCAGGCGAATGAATGTGTCCTCAAATTGGATGGCTATGTGGAAGGCTGGATGCCATTTGCAACTTATCCAATTCTATTATGATGAGGTATGATGAGTCAGGGCCGTAGATACAGTGTGATAAACCGTAAAAACATCACAGGGAGAGAACTAAGGAGGGAATAAACAAATGTAGGAATCAATGGACATTTGTCAGACTATTCTTGCTGAGATTTTTGGGTACTCACAATTATTGTACAGTGGAGACACCTTTCTACTGTCTTACTACCCTGTTATTATTCATACAGTAATTACCTTTCCTCTCCAGCGGTTTCCCGGCAGGGCTTTACCCCCTCCCCCTTTGGATCCTTTGCTTACCCACCCCCTCGCTCTTCTTAGCTCTCTGGCCTCTTTGGCACTCCTAAATGTCTTCTTTCTTTCCTCTCACTATTAGAGCGCACACCCTTCTCTTTTTACCCAATCGATTGCTTTGGGTGTGGTGTTCCGCTGGAGCTCAAAGTCTTTACACCCACACAGCCACCATTGTGGCCTGGCTGTGATCCAATCCCTAGTCCCCAATCCCCTTCACAGAAAGGGCCACGGGACACCACAACTTGGTATACTGCCCAATTGGAGTGCCTTTAACTGGGCACCGGCATGAAGAGATGACCCCTCCCCTTTTAGCGTGACGCTGCCATCACGCAGGCCGATGTAATCCTGCAGCTTTAAATGGATGTATGGATGGATGAGGCGATGCTACACTACATTTTCCCCATTGGCAGGTTTAGGCCTCAGCCCCATGCTAGACGACCGCAAGCACTTGGACGTCTCAGGCTTCTTCTGTGGGCCCCCGGCCCACCTCCATGTTCCGCGCACGATTTGGGTTTTCTTGATCCGTCCCGAACGCAACCACAAGTGCGGAGGAGACTCAGTGTGGAGGAGAGGTTCCCAATGCATCTGAACCAAAGCCAACCACAGAGTTAGTGAGGTCATAGAAACTGCATCCCAGCACAATGTTTGGCATGATCTATGGGAACTGACTTTGGTTCTCTCTCAGCACAACGTCTGCCCAGCCATCCTCCGCTCTCCTCTATCAACCAGCCTTAATGGTGTCCAAGATCGGCCACTCTTCATCCCTCATCCACCTCGTCCCGGGGATGAGCTGGAGAACATATGGTATCTATATCTTTTACAACTGTATATTACTCATCGTTGATCTCTCAAAGTACCTTCCCCTGTCTGCAGCCCGTTTCCCAGACAATCCAAATCATTATGGTCTTATGCTCAACAACATGGCGCTGGTGCTGCTGGGATGTCATAGCAACGATGCAGCTACATTTCTGTTTGCTGGGATGTTAGACCAAAACTGACAGTGGCGCGAAAGACTCTTCCACACTCTTCCATACATCTGAAAATACAGCTTGGACAAATGAACAAAAACGTGATAAGATGGTCTACAGCCTTGCTCATGTCATCAGGGAATTTAAAGCTATGTAGCATTCAGGGCTGGCTTAAGCAGGGTCTGTTCCTGGAAAGGAGACCAGATGCTTTCTGGAAAGGGTGTTGGAGGGCAATTTGAAGGCCCTTTTTTATTCTGGTCTAAAGATCATATCCCACTGCCCCAGGGCAGTGAAAGGGATATCATCCCTGCATAGGGGGAAATTAAATGGATTTTCTGGACCACTGTGGTCATTATAGGTCCCGTGGCATTAATCTAAAGAGTAGGGGGTGTTAACCACAGTGTCCTGGCTGCATTTTCATTCTGGCCCTAATTATCACCACACAATCATTCCAACTTTCCACCTCACTTCCACCTTTGTAACAAAAACATGTGCCATTGGTATTAAATGTAGGCAATCAATAATTTACAGTATGTCCGTTACTGTGGACAAGAGCATCAGCAAATTACTAAAATATAATATAATACAACCCAACGAGGCAAACCAAACTATTACAAATACATGAAAATAAAGATGATAAATGCAATGATTTAGTCCCATGTCTCAGGAGCTGAATTTAAAGATAATAAATATTTAATATGCACAAAAACATACCTCTCGTGTGCAATCCATAGATTTCAGTGGACTTGTATGAAGTTTAACCCTGTACTTTTTCTGAACAATGCAATAATTACCAGCCATTTTTTCTTAAAGGGGCACACCATAATACAGTGACCCAAGATACTGGGAGCTTTTCCCAGACATTTGTAGGACAATAACAAATGTTTCTTCAATGCTTGGCTAGAGAGAGAATCAGATTAAAGAAAATGTGGGCAAAATCCTCAATATGTCATTGCGTAGACTGGAAGGACTATTAAGAAAATGAAAATAAAACATGATTCTGTCATGAAAATATTTGTCTCCGTTATATCAATCACCCTACAAGCCTTAGATACATTAATTAGTTGACCTTGACTTTGAAGGTTTGTCTGTCCAGCATTGTGTTGCTTAAACAGAGGAGGCATGCTCTTTTAGTATGCAGAGAACCACAATGCCAGGTTTGTAGTAAAAAAATGACAAATAGGTATTGTAAAACAGAGACATGCTAGATTCCTCAGTTTTTAAGCTTTGTAAAGATATAACACATGTATATATATAACCTAAAAAATAAGGTTGTGAGCTGTGTTTCTAATCAACATTTCATTTTATTTGAGGTGCAAAAATGGCCAGCTGAGTTTACAAGCAAATAGCTTTGTTACTGGCTATGTACGTCACATTATGACTAATAATTATCTTGTTGCCTTACCTATTGTAAAACTGAGACATATACTAAATTCATGAGTTTTTTTTAGCTTTGTAAAGATATAAAACGTGTATATATAACCTAAACATTGCATTTGTGAGCTTTGATTGCAATCCACACTGTATTTTTTTTGAGGCACATACAGTGCCTTGCGAAAGTATTCGGCCCCCTTGAACTTTTCGAACTTTTGCCACATTTCAGGTTTCAAAAATGAAGATATGAAACTGTAATTTTTTTGAATAATCAACAACAAGTGGGACACAATCATGAAGTGGAACAAAAGTTATTGGATATTTCAAAGTTTTTTAACAAATAAAAACTGAAAAATTGGGCGTGCAAAAGTATTCAGCCCCTGTAAGGTAATACTATGTAGCGCCACCTTTTGCTGCGATTACAGTTGTAAGATGCTTGGGGTATGTCACTATCAGTTGTGCACATCGAGAGACTGAAATTTTTGCCCATTCCTCCTTGCAAAACAGCTTAAGCTCAGTGAGGTTGGATGGAGAGCGTTTGTCAACAGCAGTTTTCAGTTCTTTCCACAGATTCTCGATTGGATTCAGGTCTGGACTTTGACTTGGCCATTCTAACACCTGGATTTGTTTATTTGTGAACCATTCCATTGTAGATTTTGCTTTATGTTTTGGATCATTGTCTTGTTGGAAGACAAATCTCCGTCACAGTTTCAGGTCTTTTGCAGACTCCATCAGACTCCATCAGGTTCTTCCAGAATGGTCCTATATTTGGCTCCATCCATCTTCCCATCAGTTTTAGCCATCTTCCCTGTCCCTGCTGAAGAAAAGCAGGCCCAAACCATGATGCTGCCACCACCATGTTTGACAGTGGGGATGGTGTGTTCAGGGTGATGAGCTGTGTTGCTTTTAAGCCAAACATAACATAAGTTTTGCATTGTTGCCAAAAAGTTCGATTTTGGTTTCATCTGACCAGGGCACCTTCTTCCACATGTTTGGTGTGTCTCCCAGGTGGCTTGTGGCAAACTTTGAACGACACTTTTTTATTCAGTCATGAATCCAACTGGGAAACTCCCTAACAACTGAGCCATCTGATGGCCTAACAAAACCTTAATTACCCCGGTTACATTCCCTCCAGGTCGTGTTTTTTTTATATTTTTTTTAAATCAATGTGCCTGGATAAATAATGTTCAAATAAACAAAAATAAATAAGCTGATTGAATCACTGTTTGTTGGCTAAAGTATGACTATATGATATCGTGTTTTGTACTCAACCGTGTGAAATAACATTTATTTTATTATCGTTTTATACTGAGAGAAGAAATCACATACTTACGAAAAAAGTACCAAAGTAATTGAAATAATAGTAATATGACAGTTATTTGACTTTGTTTAAAGTACATAGAGGTATCCCCGGAAGGCTTCTTGTGCCAGTGGCCGTGACTTCAATAATATGACCACATAAGTGACATATCATAATGTCATCTTAAGTGACATAAAAACTACAATGGTTAAATGCCACCATTGTTTTGATATGTTAATGAAACCATGTTGAATGGCTTTGCTTTACATGTCATGCAAATTCTTTTGTAGCTGAACAATCCCTACCAGAAATGTTCAAAATGTATTGGCTGCTTAATAATGGCACAATAAGAAATTATTCTGATGCTAATTCTATTGTAACGCTAATGCATTCGACTTTAGAAAGACAGAAATGCAAAAGATTGTTAGTTCCTAAATACATTAGAAATGTGTTGAAATGGGTTAACAAGTAATTTCACCTCAGAATTGTAAACAGGAGGTGTTATCGTCTGACTGAAGTGTCCACAGGGATCACGTTTGGTGTGTCTAACTTTATTATATTAATCCTAGATGATTTAATGCCTGCGTTTTGGGTGAGTAGAGAAGCCTCAGGAATTAGGGACATTCCCACCCCTCGTTTGAGGGGACCATCACCCACCTCCTCCCACAGTATGACAGTACAAATTAATCAAGGCCTGGACTTCCTATATTAGCCCTCACATAACAATGACATGTTCCACCCCATCAGCCTCTGCAAGTATGTGGTTGTATGTGGAGGATTGTGTTGGGGTGTGTTTGTGTGTGTGTGTAGGGTTGTGTGAAGGCATGGTTTTGTGTCATGTACATTATGCCAGAAAAAGTACAGACTAAATGTACATTAATGTGTGTAAGCATTTGTGTGAGTCTATGTGCTTTCATATGTTCAGATGTCTGCATGTGTGTACATCCAACACATTATATCAGACCAAATTAGTATTTACATTTTAATAATTTAGCAGACACTCTTATCCAGAGCGACTTAAAGTGAATAGAGAGACATTCCTTTGGAGCAAACTTGGGGTAAAGTGCCTTGCCTAAAGACACAACAATATTTGGCACAGCTTGGAATTGAACCGGCAACCTTCCGACTACAAGTCTGACTTCCTAAGCGCTTAGCCATCTGATGCATTTTCAAAATGTAAAATGTCCCATAAATACATACAGTCCCGCCTGCATACATTGGTATGCTTGTGTTTTGTCTTTCTGATTGTTTTACGCATGGGTACCAGCCTGTGTTTTTGTGTAAAAAAAAGGCGCAGCCAGGCACACAGGGGGGCCAGCGGATCAGCTGTGTGCAGGTTTGGTGTCTCCGAGGGGGGTGCGAGCGGACACGTCAAGGCTTGTGTGTGGGAACCCCGCGTTCCTCACTTCTCATACATTGTTCTCTGCGCTCCTACAAACCGTTAATGCCACAAAAGATGCTCAGCCCCATTGTAACACGGGACAGCTGAGGGCCAGAGCGGTGGGGTGGGGGGGGCTGGAGGGGTGCAGGCATGCAGAGGATAGGAGGAGGGTGTCGAGGGGAACGCGGAGAGAGCTCTAGTGCAGCCAGGGCTGGATGTAGCCGGCTGGGCTGAGTTGGCTCCCTCTCCCATGTCCTTTCTCTCCTCTCTGTCTTTTCCCCACTCAGCGCTGCCACTTAGCCCCTTCTCAAGAGGATTTGGCCGGGCCGGATTTGGGGGCGCGATGCTTATCAGACAATGGAATTAAAGCAACTCAAGGCACCAGAGCATTCTCCTTCGGGCCCGTCCACGACTAATCTGAGAATGTAGTGTAGGAGGGCTTAGGTGATGTTACATTTTCATTAGACTTCTGATGCCAAACGGGTCACTAATGGTAAGAGGGCCATGGGTGCCATTGTGATGCAAATCCTGATTATTTCTCCTAATTAAAGCAAGGGGTGGGGGGGGGGGGGTGGGGGGGGGGTACGGGAAGTGGAAAGACCAGGGGAGGAGTTGACACTGACAGACCTAAAAACTTCATCATTGCCGGAATTCTCACGTCCTAGTCTGTCTCCCCTGACCTTGAGAAGCAAAGATTCAGTCTAGTACTTAGGGAGAATTGTTTTGTTTAAATTGTTGGTTTTGGGAGATGAACATTAAATTCTGTAAGACTTTAGCCAGCAAAGGTAGTGCACTGTGGTACATCTACATTGCATAAATTAAGTTGGTGGTTTGAATCTTAATTACCTCATTAATTTAATAAGTATTCTTTCATGTTCCAGCGAACAATACATTTTTTAGGTGACAGGTTCTGAAGTCGATTTTTACTTAAAGGACAATTCCAGACACCAAAACAATCTTTGGGCAGATACTTCCAACATCTACAACTGTGAAAATAGAAGTTCAGACATTGTTGTTCAGAAGCTACATACAGCAAGTTTCCAGATTTAGAAAAATGCCCTTCATCATTTACCACAATTTTGGTGGAAATCAATTTTTTTGAAAACTAAAAGAGAGGGTTGACTTCCTGAACACAGTTTGTCCCATCTCTGATTAAGTTGGATTTTATGCATCATAAGTGAACCCTAATTTGCAATGGCAGCACAGTGGCAAGAAAAATGATGTGAATGAAAATTACCTGGATTTTGGTATAAAATGGTTATAGAATTTTCTCTGATCTTCTAATTACTCTAAAATCATTCCTAAAGGTTAACATACCTATTCTTGACAATGTATGTCCGGGATATTTTTTGTGATGCCTTATTTGTTAATCAGAACCAATCTTTCTCATTTGACATTATAGCTCCATTATTACCTGCCACATGAAACTGTGCGTAACACACATACATATCGGAACTTGTGATGAAAGCAAAACAAAATGTTATTATGTCTTTCTTCACCATGTACTCTTTTCAATTAAGTGCATCTTATTTAAACTTTCATTATACTGTACATAGCTCAATAACTGTGTGCATTTTTATTACACCGGGCAAGGTAAGATTTTAATTACAAACATTGCATTCTTACTCAAATTTAAATTTGAATTATTTGGAAACTACAGCTAGAAATAAACTTTCCCTCTTACAGTATATAAAAAAATAAATGCTGTCTGTACATTCGACACAGTCTGACAAATGAGCTCTCAAAATCGGCTTATTGTCAAAGACTGTTCAATCCTCACACTGGTTCCTTGGGATTTTAAAAGATTTGGCCTATGGCAACATTAGTAAACTATAGCTAGATGTAAACATATTGCTAAAGAAATGGCATCTGTACATACAGTGAGGGAAAAAAAAACATTTGATCCCCGGCTGATATTATATGTTTGCCCATAGACAAAGAATTGATCAGTCTATAATTTTAATAGTAGGTTTAGGTTACACTTTATTTGGAGAGTCTGACATTCCATCTGTATGTGCTCTACAGATTGTTTGTTGATGATATGACTATCAACAAACTATCAACAAACCATCTGTTGTTAAGCAACTAATTGTGTATTTTAAGGGTAGGGGTAAGTTTAGAATATGTTTTAGGGTAATGGTTAAGGTTAGGTTTAACATAAGGGGAATGGTTAAGGTTAGGATTAGGGTTAGGGTTAGTAGATAGTTTGTTAAATTGTTGTTGACAGTATGCAGATAATATGTAGAGCATCTAGAGATGGACTCTCAAAATAAAGTGTTACCTAGGTTTATTTGAACAGTGAGAGACAGAATAACAGCAAAAAATCCAGACAAAAGCATTTCAAAATAGTTGTTTATTGAATAGCATTAGAATATGTGAAATAATTATTTGACCCCTTTGCAAAACGTGACTTACTACTTGGTGGCAATCACAGAGGTCAGACATTTCTTGTGAGTGGCCACAAGGTTTGCACAAACAAGGATTTTGTCCCACTCTTCTTTGCAGATCCTCTCCAAGTCAGCAAGGTTTCCAGGCTGACGTTTGGCAACTCAAACCTTCAGTTCCCTCAACAGATCTTCTATTGAAATTAAGGCTGTGACTAGGCCACTCCAGAACCTTAACCTGTTAGCGATCACCCCCGAAATGTCAGATTCTGCCTAAAAACACATCCCCAAAGTTAACCTTTTGTTACACTGGACCTGAAGCAAGTACATACAAATGGTTGATTTTTCTTAGAAGGAAAGACTGAATTTTTTGTGTATCAAATTTTTTTTTCAAATAAATATTCACAGTGAATATGGCACAAGATGAAATAAAGAAAAAATCTATAATTATTTTCTGGCTTTATTTTTCTATATCCTCTTTGAAAAAGAACTACATAGTCATATACTGACATAGGGTAGAGGTGGTGCTAAATTTGAGATCGATCCGATACCAAATAATACAGGGCCAGTATTGCTGATATTGATACTGATACTTTTTACTATTAAAAGCAGCATATGTACTTATACGTACGGGAGAGTAGTGTATCATGTTTTATGAGGTATTTATCATTTTAAATATTTTTAAAATGAAACATCCCAAAATTGTGAACTCAGCCCAACCCAGAAAAACAATCGATTACACTAACTTGTGGCATCTCTGACACCAACTGTTGTCAAATTCTCACCAAGCTGCTTGGCGATGGTCTTGTAGCCCATTCCAGCCATGTGTAGGTCTACTATCTTGTCCCTGACATCCTTAGACAGCTCTTTGATCTTGGCCATTATGGAGAGTTTGGAATCTGATTGATTGCTTGCTTCTGTTGACAGGTGTCTTTTATACAGGTAACACGCTGACATTAGGAGCAGGTTATTAGGAGTGCTCCTAATCTCAGCTAGTTACCTGTATACGGGTCACCTGAGAGCCAGAAATCTTGCTGATTGAGAGGGGATTAAATATGTATTTCAGTCATTGTAATGCAAATCAATTCATAACTTTTTTAAATGTTTTTTTCTGGATTTGTGTTGTTGTTATTCTGCCTCTCACTGTTCAAGTAAACCTACCATTAAAATTAGAGATTGATCATTTCTTTGTGGGCAAACATACAAAATCAGCAGGGATCAAATAATTTTTCCCTCACTGTATTTCACAGCCTGTAAAATTAGCTCTTAAAGTGACATTGTGTTTGCATTGTTTTAGCCATTTAAAATGTGATACTGTAACATCTCACATTTTTAAAAGAATTGGCTGCTTAGCTGTTTGGTAGTTTGGTGGTGTTGGAGAGATTGGAGACCGGAATGTGGGAGGAGCGTTCAAGCACAGAAACGTCACAACATATATATATATATATATATATCACCTACTGTGCTCTAACGCGGCACAGACCCGAATAGTAATATACAGAGCGTACGCATGGTTCAACCATACACATCCATGTGACACATATCGAGTTGAAGCCTCAATCAATAATGAACTTACATTGTCCGTCAGACTTCTCGATACACAAGGCTACAAACGTCATCCTCTCAAGACCGGGAACAAGTCCACAATAACATGCACCAAGCATTCCGAGACACTGGGACTAAATAGGCATTTTGATTACTCATTACGCACCGGTGTGGGCATTTACCCAGTGCACCATTCATGCGCAATGAGTAACCAAGTGCCTACCACTCACCCAGTGCCCAGAGGTTGGCGCATTAAACAAAACACAAAAGTGAGTACACCGCTCCCATTTTTTGTAAATATTTCATTATTCACAACTATTTGCTACAATGTAACACTTTGCTACAAAGTAATGTATGTCTTCAGTAATTGCTTTTGAGACCCTACAATTGGGGGCTGTGTGTACATTTGTTTTTAATTACTGCAAGATGTATCCTGTACAATCAATTGGGAACAAATAAATAGGTTACAGATAAAATTTGACACTTAAAGAATAACTGATTGGTTTATTTCAAATCCATTATTGTGGCGTACAGAGCCAAAAAATGTGTTTTATAGAAAAACAAACTTAAAATGAGTGCAGGTGAAACTAGCAACCCAAGTTGCATTGGTTAAATTGAGTAGGTAAGTAGAATCAGGTGGGTAAATAATTGGTGACCAAACAAACCAATAAAAGAAGAGCTTTTTAGGAAAGGATTTGGGCATGGTCTCTAATAAATAGAGATGGGAAACCTGAGGCCTATACTCTGAAGCAAGATTTGGGGTTAGTGAGCTAGCTTTAGGTTTAACCATAGGTTTTCAGTATCACAATGGTGGTTGTTACCGGGTTACATCACCGTGGTAATTTATGCTGCGAACCTAACCTGCTCCAGACCAGGTTAAAGTTAAAATAACAGATTAACCTGAATATAAGCACAGCCTACTTACCAATCAATTCTCAATTGTAAAAGGTGTCACCATTCTAAAAGTTGCCATTCGATTTCTCTGATGAGCATCCTTATGAAAGATATAGTTTCTCAGCGGAGGGATTCTTTGTCAACTTCCTGAGCCATATGTTGCCAGTGCGTTCATCAAAGTCATGTGCCTATAGTTTCACTGACTTTATGCATAGCGTTGCATTTGTTTGCTACAGGTAGTTTCATGTATGCTGTGTTTGATACGGAACCAACATCAATGTATCCTCTTTCACTGTAGAGACAGTACATACATTGTACTAGCTTCTCCCACAGTACTTTTACATTTGTTGAACAACCCAGTATTTTAAAATTGATTATTGGACACATACCCTGCACATATTTTGTTTTTCTCCCTCAAACCGTTTAACACTGCCAGGGTTGCAACCGAAATAATAGGCCATTCACCTAAGCAACACATTGGTTTAATGGAATACACAATTGTAATTATTTTAGATCTAGTTTTGCTTAATGACGGGGCAGTGATATTGTTGAGCCTTAGCTGACGCATTTATAAATATGCAGGTGGCAATTTTTTTGCCAACTTTCCTTCCTGCTTTGCGTCTATATTCTATTTTTTATACTCTTAGTATTTCTCTACATTAGTGGTCCTCAAACTCTTCCATGGAGGGCCTAGTGTATGCAGGTTTTCACTTTTACCTTGTACAAGCCTGATAGAGTAGCTCACTAATTGGTTAGGATCTCTCCTCACCTGGCAGTCTAGGTCCTAATTATGCTCTAATTAAAGGGAAAGACCAAAAACCAGAATACACTAGGCCCTCCATGGAAGGGTTGGAGGACAACTGCTCTACATGTTACGGTGGTAGAATGAAATGAGGAGACAAATGCAGATCCGCTGGTTTAATTATCCACACGGGAAGTACAGTAACTGAGGCACATAACTCTCATAAGATAAAATACTTGAAATACTAAACAAGGATTGAGTAACATACAACAAACCAACACCCAAGTCACAGGAAAACCCTGGTTATATACTCCACTAATGATAACAAAAAACAGGTGAACAAAAAACACAGGTGTGCGTGCAATAGCGCATAATAAGCACTGGACAGCTCTGCACTAGTACTCTGGGGAAGCAGAGCATTGATGTGGAGTAACTGATCTAGATGTAACACTAAAATGGTTGTTTACACCGCTTGAGCGAAATATGCCTCTCTCATATACCTCAACAGTCCCGCCCACAGCTGACTCTGGAAGTAAGAGTACAATATGATTTCTCCATTGACAATTGAAGTATAAGCCATAAAATCATTACCGTTGATGGTATACGTAAAACCAGCTGACATGACTAAGCGATTATATATGCTCACATAGACGCCAAAAGTTCATGGGGCACCAACCTTGTTTTGAGATGAATGTATTTTTTTTGCGATGTCTTGCATATGTACTTCATTACCAACAACCCTAAACAATCACACAATCCACAGTGATGCCTCTGATTGGTCAAACTCTATAATGTCATTGGAGACAAACTCGCGGTTACCATGGAAGTGTGTAGTGAGGTAAAAAAGGTTTTGTGTTTCCTGTCATAGCAAAAAATATGGATAGTTAGAGAACTGTAAATATGTTTACTGAGCTATAGATTACATGATATTTAAAGAATGACATTGTGTAAGTGAAATTAGCTAACATTAGGTAATTTAAAATAATGTAAAGGCGGAAAGATAACACTCACAATGGTTTATGGGATGAGTAGTTCCTCATAAACTACTCATCCCTACTCAAAGAAAATATGTACACAGTCTTGTACCTTACATTTTTTTGGATTTCGGTTAATTTCTTACTCAAAATGATATTCTTTTATGCTTACGAGTCATGTCTTAGCTGGTTAGCCTAAGGCATGGTCAAAATCTCTTTATATACAGATTTTTCCAAAAGTCAATGTGAGAAATGAATGGCAAATTTACTTCCGGAACCCAAGCTCTCTAGGACGAGGGGCTGGAATGTTGAAGTCTTTAGACTTGTCCGTGTCTGCAATCGGTCATACGTGTATGGTGCGCAAACCAGTCCTTTTATGTGAACGTGCTTGTTGCTAGATTGGGAAATCCTGGGTCAATTTAACAAATGTATAACCACTGTTGACATCTCTCATCTAGATCGCAGTTGTTACAGTAGGTTTGTGAAACCAGCTAATGAAAAGAAATCCAGTGCATGTTGAACTTGCTTCGTAGTGCAGAACACACCATGCTGAGAGGGAAGGAGATCTCAGTGGACACTTTAGGAAGAGGTTATTGAGAGCACAGTCTGGGGAAGTCTACAAAAACACTTAAAAAGCTTTGAGCTCCATCAGTCCACTCTGATAACATGATGGCAACACAATGTAAAAGTGGACACCATTTGAAAATATAAGAGCAGCAAGGAAAATTATAAATCAGGTAACTGTGCATGTGTCCACAGTGAAAACACTGAATCAAAGTTGCTCTGCTTTCTAAAAAGAACCAAACTGCCCATTTTAACTTTTCCGAGACCACCTGGACAAAGCTGAAGGTTTCTGGAACTCGGTCCTTTGGACAGATGAGTACAAAATGTACTTGTTTGGAAAATATAAAAAAATTGCTGTTTTGGTGAAAACAAAAGATTCTTACGCCAGCAGTTTCTCTTCTTCTGGACCTGGATGGATTTATACAGGCTGTTCTCATAGCAATATGTAAACAATCTTACAAAATAAGTCTACACAAAACAAAAAACGTCTACGGTTACGAAACTAAGTCAACCACCCAAAGCATTCAAGCAAATCTACCAAAATGGCTAAGAAGAAAAAAGATTTTCACCCAGATGCTAAGGTAGGACCTAAAGAAGGCAATACATGACACGTGATGTTTTATAGAAAGATAATGAACATCCTATCAAGCTCAGTATGCATCATTGTTCCCCACACCTTTAGGTCTCAATCAGAAAGTGATTTCAACCTAATTACCTTTAAACAAGAATTAATGCTTATGTTTGAAATTTTGATGTTATATACAGTACTGTATATGTGATGAAAAGTAGGGGTAACACATGTATGAAATAAAATATTGGGTAAAACCTTTTTTAAATGTACACTATATGAAAATCTACTCTTATACAGAATGTCAGATATCGACATATATGTTGGAAACATCATCACATATATGTACATATATGTCGAAAAATACAAAAACTGGCCGTTTTTATATATGTGACATATATGGTAATATATTTTCAAATATATGTTAAGATTTTTTATCAAGGCCATGTATTAGATTTCTGTATGGGTAGGATAAAAAACATACAGTGAGTGAAAAACAGACAATATGAACATAAATACAGTGGAGAGGCGGACAAAATACAGACAGGCGGACAAAAAGAAAGACTGATGAAATAACAGTCTGTGACTTCAGGGGCTGGAAACCAAGTGGTTCGATAGCACCACAAAAAGTGAACAAAAAAACCTCACTAACCCACCCGTGGAGACGTCACCCTCAGGATATAGTTGGGTTAGTTCCTCTGTAGCTGAGATTGTTTGTGTGTGTGTGTTTGTGTAGCTCGTCAGGACTGCAGAATAAATGTAGGTCTAATCTGGACTGTTGTGGGGACAGGGAGGACCCCAGACATGGTGATAAGTGTGATAAGGACCAGGGAGGGGGAGCAGAGCTGGGAAGAAATTGGGGCAAGGGGGGGGGGTGAAAGAGAGACAGGGAGAGATGAGACAGGGAGAGAGAGACAGGGGGAGAGAGAGTGAGGGGGGGAAGACAGAGAATCAGGGAGATCGGGACATGAAGAGAGGGAGGGAGGGGGCAGGGAGAGAGGGAGGGAGAGAGCGAGGGAGAGAGCGAGGGAGAGAGCGAGGGAGAGAGGGAGGGAGAGAGCGAGGGAGAGAGCGAGGGAGAGAGCGAGGGAGAGAGCGAGGGAGAGACAGGAGGAGAGCGGGAGCAATAGATAAAAAGAGAAGGAGAAAGCAGGAAGTGGAGTAAGTCATTAGCAGGCGTCTATGTGGATGTGGTGCAGGTAAGCAGGGCAGGTAATACTGATAGTTATGGTAACGTCTCCTGCATCAGCACTCTGCAAGGCAAAAAGGCCTCCACCCCCAATCCCTCTTTCCCTTGGCGGAGCTCAGAGTGGCACAGCTCCCTGGGACTGCGGTGGAAGCGAGTGTTGCCCCCCCGTGGCGTAAGCCTCTGTCTCTTTTTGTCCGCCGCACAACAGCCTGTGGCATTCCATGGCAGGCAAAGCTCGCTCCTCGTCATCACATGGGCCAGATTAGTCCAACTAAGACCTCAATAGAATGCTCACTTTAACTCAGCCATTCCAGCAGTGCCCTCCCCATGTCCACCATCCGTGCCCACCCCACCCCCCCAAAAAACATGCAACCACCCCCCAAACCCAATTTAACCGTTACTTGTCTAGACAGCACTGTGAAAAAATAAGAGATTATAATTTAGGGTATTATTATTATTATTAAGACTTTAAAAGCACTGATCTTTTAGTCACTGTCACATTCCCAGCAGTGCACATAAATAAACATGCAGCGCAGCCAGACATATTTCACAGTTAGGTGACACGCTTCCTCCCCTGGTCTCCTCTACGCTGGCTGCTCATCACTAACGCCCCTACACAGAATCATGCTAGTCTGGAAGGTTGGATGAAGTATCTTAAACAGCGGATTTGCCCATGTCAAATTTATAATCTGTTTTAATAGAGGTTTTCCCACACCTCCTCATCCCTCTGGTTCCTCTTCCTTATTAACACAGTCGTATGCAAACGTTTAGTCGCCCCTGACAATTTCCATGATTTTCATATATAAATAATTGGGTGTTTTGACCAACAATTTCATTTTGATCTAATAAATAACTGAAAGACACAGTAATATTTCAGTAGTGAAACAAGGCTTATTGGATGAACAGAAAATGTGCAATATACATCAAAATGAAAATAGACAGGTGCATATATTTGGGCACCCCAACAGAAATATCACATCAATATTTAGTTGAGGCTCCTTTAACAGAAATAACAGCCTCTAGACGCTTCCTATAGCCTGTAAAGAGTGTCTGGATTCTGGATGAAGGTATTTTGGACCATTCCTCCTTGCAAAACATCTCCAGTTCAGTTGGGTTTAATCGTTGCCGAGCATGGACAGCCTGCTTCAAATCCCCCCACATATTTTCAATGATATTCAGGTCTCGGGACTGGGATGGCCATTCCAGAACATTGTACTTGTTTTTCTGCATAAATGCAGAGTAGAAGTTGAGCAGTGTTTTGGGTCGTTGTCTTGTTGAAATATCCAGCCCTGGCGCAACTTCAATTTTGTGACTGAGTCCTCTACATTATTCTCAAGTATCTGCTGATATTGAGTGGCCCCTCAACTAACAAGATTCCCAGTACCGGCGCTGACCACACAGCCCCACAGTATGATGGAACCTCCACCACATTATACTCTGGGTAGCAAGTGTTTGTCTTGGAATGCTGTATTTTTTTGCCACAATGCATAATGCCCCTTGTTATGACCAAATAACTCCATCTTTGTTTCATCAGTCCACAGCACCTGCTTCCAAAATGAAGCTGTCCAAATGTGTGTTTGCATACCTCTAGGGACTCTGTTTTTGGCGTGTGTGCAGAAAAGGCTTCTTCCATTTCACTCTCCCGAACAGCTTCCCCTTGTGTAAAGTACGCTAAATTGTTGAACTATGCACAGTGACAACATCAGCAAGATGATGTTGTAGGTCTTTGGAGGTGGTCTGTGGGCTGTTTTTGACCATTCTTACCATCCTTCACGTTTGCCTCTCTGATATTTTACTTGGCCTGCCACTTCTGGCCTTAACAAGAAATGTGCCTGTGATCTTCCATTTCCTCACTATGTTCCTCACAGTGGACACTGACAACTTAAATCAATGCGATATCTTTTTGTAGCCATCCCCTAAACCAATATGTTGAACAATCTTCATTTTCAGGTCACTTGAGAGTTGTTTTGAGGCCCATATGTTGCTCATATGTTGCTACTCTTCAAAGGGAGAGTCAAAGAGAACAACAACTTGCAATTGGCCACCTTAAATACATTTTTCTCATGATTGGATGCACCTGTCAATGAAGTTTGAGGCTTAATGAACTCACCAAACCAATTGTGTGTTCCAACTAATCAGTGCTAGGTAATTATTTATAAATGAAAATCATGGAAATTGTAAGGGGTGCTTACGACTGTACCTTACTGTGAAGAATGACACAAAAAATGACTTGCTTCTTACCCCAACAGATTTTTGTTTAGTTTTTTTGCTTTGCTCTAGGATCAATGACCTGTTAAAGTTTAGCACAGAGGTTCCAGTTAATCAGAGGTTAAAACCTATAGAAATATATTGAACAACTTTCAAGGTTACAAGTTCCACTCTTTCTGTTTTTATGGACGACACTACCATAGTGCAGATGCAAAGTGGAAAAGAATTACTATTTATTTACCATTATTGGACCAGGTCGTTTTTTTGAGAACATATACAAATTTGCAGAAACAGCCTGGGGTATACAGTAGTTACAGGGGAAGAAGAGGGAATGAATGGACCAATTGGAAGCTGTGGAGCATCATGTTAAGACAGACATATTTGAAATGTGTCCAGGACACTGGGGTAAATAAATGACGAAAGAGAGTTTGTTTAATGTCCCATCCGAAAGATGGCACCTTACACAGGGCAGATGTCCCCTTCACTTCCCTGGCACGTGGGGATTTGATATTTAGACCAGAGGGAAAAGTGCCCTCTATTGGCCTTCCAACACCACCTCCAGCAGAATTTAGTCTCCCATCCATGACTCAACAAGGCCCAACCCTTCTTGGCTTTAAAGGCAAAGCAACAATGCAGAGCTGGTAATGTCTGAGATAGCTTAGCGTGAAATTGGACAGATCACGTGACTTGCGTTGCTTTTAATGTCAAAATAAAATTACAAGTGACACAAGTTTTTTTCACTAGGAATTTGTGCATGAGAAATAAGAGATCTCGTGGCCAAAGTGTGCAACTTGTCAGCCTTTGACAATGGAATACAGTGTGTTAAGTCTGTGCTAACAGAGGCGAATCCTGGTCATGATGCTTGGACTTTGCTGGGAATGGGGCTAAGACAGATCCAGTTGTATCGAATTAGATTAAGGCATGGTTTTGTACTGACTGCGGCTGAAGCTTTGTGTTGTACTGACTGGGACTAAATTGTGGGGTTGTACTGACTGAGACAAAGTGTGGGGTTGTACTGACTAGGACTAAATTGTGGGGATGTACTGACTGGAGCTGAAACTTGGGGTTGTACCGACTGGGGGTAAAGGGTGGTGTTTTACAGACTGGGACTAAATTGTGGGTTGTACTGACTGGGAATAAACTGTGGTGTTTTACTGACTGGGACTAAATTGTGGGGTTGTACTGACTGGGGCTGAAACTTGGGGTTGTAACGACTGGGGCTATAGTGTGGTGTTGTACTGACTGGGACTAAAGTGTGGTGTTGTACTGACTGGGACTAAATTGTGGGGTTGCACTGACTGGGACTAAAGTGTTCGGTTCAGGTGTGTAGCACAAGATCCTGGGCCCTATGCATAGGTAGTCCTGATGGGCCCCCATGTTCCTCAAATAAAATATATTCCAGACTTTTCAAGGGCCCTCTCTCCCCTTGGGACCTGGTAATCAGTATTGGTTGAGACTAAATTGTGGGGTTGTACTAACTCGGGCTGAAGCTCTGGGTTGAATCTGGGGATTGGGGCAGTGTGTTACGAAAGCACTGAAATAATTTGTTTCATTTTCAAGTAATGGTCTGGTGCACCAAGCGTCACCATTGCCAAGCACAGTCCAGCAAGCTACTTTATCGGCCGCCACCTAAAAGGGGCTCCCTAACCATCCCCAAAATGGAGATCATTAATGAATTGGCCAAGTAATAAAAGGGTGAAGGTGGGGACAGTGTGAGAGAGGAGGGAGGAGCTAAGGACTGCCCAATCCAAACTGGCCCGCCCTTTGGAATTCTGCTTCTTTCAGATGGTTTTGATTAGAGAGAGAGTGAGGAAGAAAGATAGACAGTAATATTAGGAGTAAGCAATAAAACCAAAAAGGTTAAACATTAGCTAGATGGTATGACATAATGTCTCAATAAATCCAGTGCAGCACCACTTACACATCTAATTCACACTCTGACAGGGAATGTAATGTAGACAGATAACTTTTTTTTTTACAACATTGGCAAACACCCACTAAGGCGCAGATTGCATTTGTTACTGCAGTCTTTCCAGAATAAATGTTAATCCTGTTTTAATGCTTAAGTTGGACATACCATACCTCATGGCGTACAAATGAGGATTTCCTTTGTTTAAGAAAATCATTTTTACAAACATCATAATGTGAATCAAAACACCTGAATTAAAGCAATGTATAAAGTCCATTAATACATTAGAATTTTTAACATTAATAATCATGTTATTATGATGCTTTCTATGCCCCTGGCACTGTACTCATGCCTCACAGCCCTGTTTATTCTCAGGGTCGGCTCTCTCACACTGCCTTCTGCCAGGTCCAGTGGCTTGGTGCTGCAGCCCGAAGTACAGGGCCGGCCAAGGCTACATCGTAGTGGCCCATTATAACTGGCCGATGCAGCCAGGTCTCTCCGTGTCAGAAACATCGTGAGAACTGTTACTCTCTCTTTGTCTGTCTCCTAGACCAGGGATGAAATATATTTAAATAGAGGTACCTTTGGGGTAACATTCATGGATTTCCTATTGGTGACACTGTGCCAAGCAATCTCAATCAAACCTAGAGTAAACATAACATTTGATTTAAAATACCAGTTGAACCCAGTTTTGTTCTCTACCAATTCACTTATGATTTAACAGAGACCAGCAAGGATGGGCAACAGTGACGTGTGAATGACATCAACCTGCATCAAATAAAGCCCCACGCTTCAGAACCACTTCAGAACCACTCTGAGCGCAAGACACTGGCTAGGGCCCTTTGTCGGCTCTAAGGATTTCATTTACACCACTGGCTCTGAAACAGTGTCCTTTAAAGAACACACATAAGTCATACTGACGTGTGTACTTTTCTCATAAAAGGTTGTACATTTAGAAAGGTCAGCAATGAAGGTGGACGCACCGATCCAAAATAGAGTTGAAATAAGGACTTGGCATTCTATGAGGTCATTGGATGTAGAGTATGCAGAGTGTAGAAAAGAGCACTGTCATTGTGTTAGAACTATTAGAAACAAGGTGTGTGTGTGTGTGTGTGTGTGTGTTTGTGAATCTGGTTGTATACACACCCATTTAACTGGTAATAATATTCTCCTTTCTCTAGTTTTGGTAATCCAATGCCCCTGGGGTATAAGAAGATTAAAGATATATGTTGAATCCATTATGAAGCCAACCTATAAGAATTGGGTCAACTGCCAAGGAGAGGTGATTAAGATTAGTTTGTTGGTCACAAATAGACACACACACACACACACACGCACACGCACACTGAATACATGACGTAGGATGTGGACACACCATGAGAATCCACCCACCAGCGTCTACATCCAGCTCCACACCCACTCACCCACTGTAGTCAGCGGGTGAAGTCAGTGTTTGGCTCGTCATGCTGTGGGTACCTGACCCTGGTTAGTTGTCAGGCCCAGCGGCAATGTGGAGCAGCAACAGCTCAGCAGGGCCCTGGAGACTCTCAGAGTCAGAGCCTTTCCCCGCCGCCCAGCCCACTTTCCACTGCACTGACTACCGCAGCAATAATAACGAAGCAGCACCTCGCCAGCAGGGTCACCGTCTCACACGCTAAATCGAGACTCACAACGGTGCATTGTGCTTCCTGCTGCATCAATGGACGTGTCCTAATATGGACACCTCATTACATGGATAAGTATGATGTGTCAATACATAACTACTGTGGTTACAAAATGTATTTTTGTCAGTCTGTAAGTCCATCATGCTGCTATGTTAGCAGCGATTTGACATTATATGTCCTTTGTTCCAGAAGGAGCCAGAAGTCCAGTATGTAAAAGATGCCTATAGTACGATACACACAGCTATCCACACACCATGTGCCACTGCGTGGAAACAAGATGGATGATGAGATTTAATCTAACAATTACACGTACCTCTTTTTAATGTTCAATAATTTGTATTGGAATGGGAGTGGTTGGATTTGCCCCTCCTTATATAGTACATTTTTATAGAGATAGAAACTCTTCCTGTTACACTCAGCAGCTTTTCCCAGCTGGATCATGGCTATGCATGGGCCTGGAGGCTAATAGAAGATGATCAGTATTCATGAAGCATCCTACGCTTTCCTGCTTTTGCTTGTTGGTCCTCAACTGAGTTCTCACCATAAATTTGCTCTTTGAACAGGGCCTTGCAATGCTTTTACGATGTATGGGTGTTGAATGTGTGTTTCAATGTGTTTTTGTGTGTGTATGTGTGTGTGTGTGTGTTTGTGTGTGTGTGTACATGTATATATGTAGATGTGATCCCCACATGTATACAAAAACATCAGACGTTGACCATGTGGGGATATTTCCCATGTCCCCTTTTGGGGAAATTTTGATTTATAGCTCAAAGGTTCGGTTTAGGGAAAAATGTACAATTGGGCATAGTCTTAGAATTGGGGTTACGAATAGGTTTAGGCATTGCCGGTTAGGTTTAGGGTCAGGGTTAGGCATTATTGAAAAGTTAATTTTAGACACTAATCTGGGTTACTGAGGTTAAGGTTAAGTTTAAGGTTAGTGCTAGGGTAAGGTTATAAGTCAGGTTTAGGCTTAGGGCTAGGAAATAGGGAACATAAATTTGTAGGTCAAAATTACTTCTCAAGTGCCCACTTAGATACATAAACGTGTGTGTGTGTGTGTGTGTGTGTGTGCGCGTGTGTGTGTGTGGGTGAGTGTGTGTGTCTGTGTGTCTGTGTGTGTGTGTCTGTGTGTGTGTGTCTGTGTGTGTGTGTCTGTGTGTGTGTGTCTGTGTGTGTGTGTGCCGATGTTCATGTGATTTGCAAAATGATGTCGCAGGCTTACATATGTTAGAATCAAATCAACCTAACTGAAGGTCAACCTTTTGGAAATTCTGGAGAAATGCCTAACTTTTTACTTAGATGGAAATGTTATAATCAGGGGATATTTCATTCCACATGAATGGGAAACAGTTTGGGTTCCTTCAAATTCAGACCTACCACAGTTACTGACACCCTGCTATGGCTCTGGGCTTTTCCATTTGTGTCGCATGTATGGTAAGTCTGTCCTAGCCACAGTGGAGATGGAATGAGAGTCCAGAGACAAAGTTCTGACCTGAGAGTGTTGCTACAGCCCTTCACCCAGTGGCCTGGGAATACACCTCACCACGTATTAGCACACATTTAGCTCCAGAGAAAGAGGAAGAGGAACTCTACAACAGACACCTTCAAGCGTCACACATTAATGTCAGACCTCACGGTAACTGATTGACAGACAGATCGTCCAATAAGCTCAGACTAATGACAAAACCAGTGACTGTTGAGTGAAGTTGTCCAAAAGGCTCGTACTGAGGATCAATCCAGTGACTTAGCATGTCCAGCGGGTTCGTCAAGCTATCTCAGGGCTCTTTCCCTTATAGCTGAGATAAAACTGAAGCCACATATGTCACATTATCTGTTAAACTTCCTCCAGTTGAGGCCAGACGGGGAAGTGAAAGTGGATGCAAATTTGACCGCAGTCTGTCCAAGCATTTTCTGTGACGACACTTTTCGGTCCCACGGAGTACCCTCTCCATGATCACACAGACGAGGTAATCACAGCCTTCTCCAGAAACGTGACCACGCTGACAGCACGGTGAGGTTGTGCTGACAATTGCTGTTTGTTTCGCTGTACTGACATAAAAGAGAAATTGAAGGGGAATTCCCAATGCCAGGCCAAGGGTCCAAAAGGTTCCAAAAAAATGTCATTCAATATCCTGATGACGCTCGATGCAGAGTGAACGTAATACAATCAGAGAATGATGTACCGTCTGACAACTTTAGGATAATTAATCAAATCATTGGACGATGTCGTAATAAAGAAAACCCTTTACGCTTTTCATAGAACTGTGAAACATACACACTAATTGAGACGATTACGAATACAATCACTAAATCCACATAATTTAACATTTTTATTACTTTCACAGAGGTGGAAAAATGGAAATGGTCATGAAACATATGGAAAAGGACTCACTTTTGCTCGGCTGGATTCTCCACAATGGCCTAATTGGTATTCTTGGCCATTAGTTGGAGTCGCTGCATGCGTGAACATTAAACATCACTTTGTGTCTGCACTGGCTGTCCTCGATGAATACGCTAATACTTGCTTTCAGTGACACACGCTCCAAGGAGCACTGTGGAGACTTCTGGGGAAGCATGCTTTAGACTGATTTTACCCTGTGTTGCCTTTATGTCCCCAAACCTGTCTGTCCCCTTTCTAATGTTGCACAACTCCACAGTCGCTATTGCATGATTACATAGAGAAGCAGCCCCAACCACTTTTTATGACTTTGAATGGTGTTTTTTCTTGCGCGCCGTTGACAGAAACACAGTTCCAATGCAGGAGCAGAAGCAACAGCAAGCCGCACCGCCAGAACCAGCTGACTTTCCAGTAGAATTATTCCTGGATCATGCCGCAGAACCCGAGTCTCACGTTGGAGATCGGTTTCCACTTTCCAGCCTCCTGTAATTGAACAAATTGCTTTGAAACAGATTTACTGGGATGGTCTGGTCTTTGTTAGAGGGACTAAGGGCGATTACAGGATAACTCCTGGGCTTGGCCTCAAATCATGACAAACTGCATGAAATCTAGTGGTAATGCTAACTCCCTGAAAGGGCCAGGTCTCATTACTCACCTAATGTACTGTTTTAAACAGGACCGAACTGAATTTTTTTGAGGCCCTATGCAAGATTTGGTTGGGGGGCCCCAGCTTCTGGGATGGCTTTTAAGTGGGGCAACTAAACTGAGCGTTTTCATGAGACATACAGCAGCCATGACTGAATTAAATCAAATTTAAGTTGAATTTAAGACAGATTTTAGAGACATAGAACATCAGTTAATGTTTGTTAATATGTGCAGCACAACACTATATGTTGCAGCTTCATGTGTAGCGTAGCAGACGCTCTCTACATTTCCTTGTGTTTTCATGGTCGGTCATTAATTTATGTAACATGTCTGTTTTGTGCAGTTCACCTTGCTATTTCTAAATGTAATTTTGACTCCTCGTAGGCTTATTTCTTTTGTATTGTGTTTAGTAGAGGTTAATTTGAACCTTTACTCTTTCCTTTGACTCTCCCTGCCTATTCATGATACACTTGTGTAGTTTGCAGTGGCAACTTTCTCCATACTTCATTGTGCTGAAACCAGATGTTGTGAACATAATTATAATGAAACATCTATTTTGGTCCTCATTTTGACAGCTATCCTTTGTGGTTCAAAACTGGCATTGCAATCTTTATGTAAAAGGTATATGAAATCCACTCCCTTCGAGATGTCCAAGTTGGTACCGGCACAGATTTTTCAGATGACTAACAAGGTTACCAGGTGATAATGCAACTGCCCCAACTGCATGGTCCTTCAAAGGATTGTGGAGTGGCCAAGCCCTATACATCCAGCAGTGTCAACAAAGTCAGTGGAAGGACCATGAATTAGTAACTGACCATAGATCCAAGTTGTATTCTGGATAATGCTGTACCACAAATTTAATTCTGTAATTTAGTAGACGTGAGGCAATGGTCTGTAACTATATGAGTTTACACATGGCACGGTGGGGCAGACCTTTTCGTGGTGTTTCTGGAATGACTAAAATGTGGAGTTTGGCAAATGAGGGCAGGAATTGTTTACATAATTGCAATACACACCCAACTTTCATTACCAGTGTGACACTGTTACCAAACTCACTTTAAAACTGATATAATTACCAAAATGATCATATTACACTTGTTAGTTCATTGAAAAAATAGGTTACATGAGTTTGCGACTCACATACAACACATTTCATGCAATTATGAAAAAAGTTTTTATACTCCATGGAGAACATTTTTTATCCTACAGAAAATGTAATTTCATTCTAATCATTTCAACATTGAGTTGCCAATTTATATTTTGTAAGAATTGTTTAGGATTCAACTTTTACCACAATATATTTTAAAATTATTATAAAATGCATTATATTATGCAGTCAATATTTGGCAATGGTTAATTAAAGTGGAACTGATACCATGTTTACTACTTAGTAAAATAGGTTACATTTTTTTTTATTTAGACATGTAGGATAAGGCAAAATAGGTCGTTTTTTTCACTCTATTTGGATAGTCAAGTTTACTATCTACAAATGCTCTACAGATATACATACTATAACAAACTATCATAAAAACAAATGTAGTGATTGCCAAGGTTAATGTTAGGGTTTGGTTTAGGGAACAAAAAGGGTTAGGGTAAGTGTTAGGAAAATGTTTATGGTTAGCAATAAGATAATGTTTATGGTTAGGGTGAGTAGTAGTAGAATGTTAACTAAAGGGGGTATAATTTGTAGGGAAATTCTGAAGTGTGATTGTGGCCACCTATTGTCTCCAGCTGTGACTGGGCAGATTAACTGGGTGGAGTGGGTGGAGTTACTAGGTAGAGTGGGTGGAGTAACTAGCTGGAGTGCTTGGAGTGGTTAGAGTAGCTGGATGGAGTGTGTGGAGTAACTGGGTGGAATGGTTGGAGTGGTTGGAGTAGCTAGGTGGAGTGGTTGGAGTAGCTAGGTGGAGTGGTTGGAGTAGCTAGGTGGAGTGGTTGGAGTGGGTAACTTGGTATTCATAGGTCATTGTCAGAAAAAAAACATGATCCTCTTTACATGACATAATGTTGTCCTGTTTACAGAATGTGAAGATCCAGTCAAGTAAACCTACATGAGAGTTGTCAGAAAATGTTATAACTAAGTGAGAGAGTATGGTATTTCTATAATATATATGTATAAATACGTTTTGATCTTTTGCCATTGTTATACTGTTTGTCATCACACTGTAAAGTGACCCTTTATCTGTAATTAACAACACAGTGAGAAACATTCCCTACCTACCGGAGAAACTCTCTCACAGTCATATAAGAAAACAATTGCCGTTAAGTTATCCAGCTTCTCAGATATTCCCATGGTATCACCTGTCCTACTGAGCCTGCTTGCCAGTATGCTGCCCCAGCCCTCATCCAATTGTCAGTCATTTCCTTTCCACCCACCAATCAGGTGAGTGACAAAGACCATGGAAACAGAATTGCCTCAGCTAGCTAGCTAGCGTTAGCGCTGCCAAGTACTTTGGGATATGGTGTCTTTCCCAGAGGGAACAATAGCAGTAAGGAACTGGAGACACAACGCCTCATATCCATTACTGCTTTTAGGAGCACTCAATGTACCTGGTAGCAGGAATTAAGCCCAATCACATGTGAAAAGACACTATACTTATAGGATTGTGAGAAAGTGCTGCAAGGGCCATTGTGTTGCTCTGATACAGTAGTCACTACACAGTGATTTATTTTAACAATGAAAGCATAGTTTATTTAAGAGAGTTTGGTGTTGAACTCAATGATATTGATATCTTGTTGTCCCCAAGGTCTCAAAATTTATATTAAAGTAAAAGTGAAATGAAAGTAATATACTTCATCTCCATCATTAAAAACCACAGAGCACAAAAGCTAGGTGTTTAGAACATTCTCTGTCTCCCAAGACACCGCCGGTTTTCTCAAAGTTGTAAACAAGCCAGCCTTGTTCCTCTATAATCGTGGAATGTCAATGAACCGGAACCTTGAATCTCCTGCCTCATACGCAGCATAGGGACACTCCAGGACGAGATAGCATCAGACAGTGGAGACAGATAAAATCACATACCCTCTGTCCTAACATCCCTTTGTGAACAATAAGCTCTAATTAGTTCCATTCACATTTCTGAGTTCCCAACTGAAGACGTCAGCTGTTTTTTCCAAGAAACAGTAGTTACTGTATTTGTTGCCAAACTTTGTTTAGCTTCAAGATTTGTTTTTTGGGGAGTAAAACAGGCACAGTGGGATCCTAAGCACACCAAGCTTGTATGATGTATTACCAATACACATAACATGTGAAGTGCACAAAAAAAAAAGGTTGAAACATCTAATAGAATCCAAATTTTATAAAAAGATTTTACTTCACTTTTTTTTAACCAGGTGGGCCGATTGAGAACAGATTCTCATTTACAACAGCGACCAGGCCAAGATATAGTGCAATGTGCAAGACAGCATAAAAAGTTACACATGAAGTTACACAAAAGTACAAATACAGAATGCAGAATATTCAGAGTATACGGTACAAAGAATATACTGTAAAGTGTGTTAGAATGGGATCTAAGTTACAGAAGTACATCAGTCGGAATGCACAGTTGCAGGGCAAAAACAAAAACACTGTAATAGGTAAAATATTGAGCATAGCTGCAAATTATAGTGTACAAAATATTATAAAGACGTGCATTTGTGCAAAATGCCCTATGGATGTGATGATGGCACTGGGGTATATAAGCAAAGATACAGGGGAGAGTGAACAAGTAGTCTGACAGTAGTGCCGATCATAATTCTTTAAAGATAGTGAGGAGGACAGTGGACCCGAGTTTCAAAGAGTTTTGTAGTTCAATCCAATCGTTAGCAGCCGAAGACTGGAAGAAGTGTTGGCCAAAAGAAGTTTGGGCTTTTGTGGCAACCGAAGAGAGATACCTGATAGAGTGCAGTTAAAGAATGGGTGATTATTGAGACAGCCAGAGGTCTGGACAGCGGGCCCACTGACTTAAAACAGGCTGTTCTCATGGCGAAACATACAAAATCATACAAAATTTTTAAAGAATCAAAACATAAATCCACATGTAATTAAAAATTTCCATGAGAATGTGTTGCTTAACACACTGAAACCTTTCTGTGAAATAGTTTGTGAACCAAGCAAGGCAGTTATTTGAGAAACCAAGGCTCTAAGGATGCAGTGACTGACAGAGTCGAAAGCAAGGTGGTTGAAGTCGGTTGAACAGTATTGTCTGTTGTCAATGGCATTTGTGATGTCATTTAGGACCATGAGCGTGGATGAGGTGCACCCATGATCAGCTCGCAAAGGGTGTGGTGGGATTCGATATAGTCGATAATCTGCTTATTAACCTGGCTTTCGAAGACTTCGGAGAAGCAAGGCAGGATGGAGCAGTTTATAGCAATTTGGGTGTAAAGTTTCCCCCACTTTGTATAGGGGGATTACTGTAGCAGCATTCCAGTCTTTAGGGATCTCTGATCAAGCAAAAGCGACTTTTAAAATGGCTACTAATGGAGGTTGCAATAATTGGTGCAGACAGTTTTAGAAAGAAAGGGTCCAGATTGTCTAGCCTAGCTGATTTGTAGGGGTCGAGATTTTGTAGCTCTTTCAAAACGTAGATTTGGGCAAAGGAGAAACGTGTGGGCTTGGGCAAGATGTTGAGGTGGGTGCAGGTGTGTTATTCAGGGTGGGGTCGCCAGATGGAAAGCATGGTGCGCCATAGCGTAATGCTAATTGAAACTGTAAACTATAGTTGACTTATCAGTGGTGCAGCTGGGAGGAGGTATTCTTGTTCTCCATGGACTATTTTGTGTCCCAGAACTGTTTAGAGTGTGTGCTACAGAATGTGAAATTCTGTTTAATAAAGCTATCCTTAGCTTCCCTTACTGACTGTGTGTACCGGTTCCTGGTCTCCCTGAAGAGTTGCAGATTGCGAGGGTGGTTCGAGGCTAAAGCAGTATGCAACAGAATGTTTTTGAGTGAACCAAGGGCTATATCTGCTCTTAGTTTGAAACTTTTTGAAAGGGACATGTTTATTTAGGATGGCAAGAAAGGCACTTTTAAAGAACAACCAGGCATCCGCTACTGATGGATAAACTTTCAGCATACCTGGGCCAAATTGATCAGAAAAGCCTGCTCGAGCGTTTGAAAGTTATTATGCGTGGTCGCAGGAAATGAGGCAGTGATCAATGAGATCCTGGCTTAAGACAGTAAATGTGTATTTTGAGGCCATGTTGGTTAAGATGTTATCTATAATGGTGCCCTTTTTTTGGGATTTAAGATTGTATCTGGTAGGTTCCTGACTTTGTGTGAGGTTGAGGGCATCAAACTTAGATTTGTGGGACTTAATTCCACAGTGCATCTTTAAAAGGGTACAATGACATAATATATCTCAATTTTGTCAATGTTCATATATAGCTTGAAGTAATTATTGGACTGTCTGTCGAAACAGGTAGAGCATGGTCTTGCTAGTGGGAGAGCAATGTCAACAGAGTCATAACGCTCTCCCTTCTAATGTGCTATTCGTCATTGTTCCCTTTAAAGTCTTCCGATGTTTAAGGGTGAATTTGTGTACGTTTTCATAAGGTGTGTGTGTGGACTTGTCTATGACACCCAGCCAGCAGGTTTCCTAGCAGTAGCTGTCTTCCTCGTCAAGTTCTGAGGGGAGCACTTTTTCTGACAGATGTCGGTAAAGAATGAGTAAGAATATCTGTGTGTGGGTACCCTTGGGGGCTCAAGGTTCCCTATTATTAAAGCAAACATTCTGCTGTAGCCATGGGGATGGCAGAGCTTCGAGGTGGCTGCTAAGAGTGCTGAGAGAGCCCTGTGTTTAAAGTCATGTCTCATCTCCAACTCTTTCAGTCTCTTTCTAGCTGTGATGTTACCTCATTTCTTTATCTCTCCACCCATCTTTGGCCTTCTCCCCCATGTTCATGTTTTTATCCCTCCATCTCTGCCTCACCTTGCTGTCACAATACAACAGCGCCCCACCCACCCTGCCCTCTTATTCTTTCTGTATCTCTGATAGTCTCAGGTTCCCTCTGTTGCACGTATACAGGCCTCAGTTACTAACATATATGCACGATTCAGTTAATAACATATACACAGGCCTCAGTTACATACATTAACACAGGCCTCGTTTACTAACATATACACAGGCGTCAAATACTGACATACCGTATCATCAGGCCTCAGTTAATAACATATACACAGGCCTCAGTTACTAATATACAAAAAGGCCTCAGTTAATAACATATACACAGGCCTTGGTTATTAATATACATGCATGCCTCAGTTGCTAACATATACACAGGCCTCAGTTACTAACATATACACAGGCCTTAGTTACTAACATATATGCAGGCCTCAGTTACTAACATATACACAGGCCTTAGTTACTAACATATATACAGGCCTCAGTTACTAACATGTACACCGGCCTCAGTTACTGACCTACAGGCCTCTGTTACTTACATATACACTGGCCTCAGTTACTGACCTACAGGCCTCAGTTACTAACATATAGACAGGTCTCAGTTACTAACATATATACAGGCCTCAGTTACTGACATACTGTATGGTCAGGCCTCAGTTAATAACATATACACAGGCCTCGGTTATCAACATATACGCAGGCCTCAGTTATTAACATATACGCAGGCCTCAGTTACTAATATATACGCAGGCCTCAGTTACTAACATATACACACGCCTCAGTTACTAACATATATACAGGCCTCAGTTATTAACATATACACCAGCCTCAGTTACTAACATATACACAGGCCTCAGTTACTAACATATATACAGGCCTCAGTTATTAACATATACACAGGCCTCAGTTACTAACATATACACCGGCCTCAGTTACTGACCTACAGGCCTCAGTTACTTACATATATACTGGCCTCAGTTACTGACCTACAGGCCTTTGTAACTAACATATACACAGGTCTCAG
>JACXGM010001106.1:29090-58810 GCA_016801145.1 Umbra pygmaea | reverse complement strand
GCACACCGGCCTCCCTAGCCACTCAATTGTTGTTCATCATCTTGAGCTTACCCTCAAAATGTTATATCAATCTAACTGTTAATTAAGCCAATGAGACAATAATGTTAATCAAAAACTTCACAAATTTTGGCACTTCTAGATCCAAATTCTTATGAACCAAACTAATGTATGGTATATTAAGATTAAAATGTTCCTTTTTAAATTTGCATCCTCACAGTTCGAAACCCGTGAGCAGTCATTCTTGCCTTCCTGTTTCATGGGCTAAAATCTATTCTAATTTTGGAGGGCACTGTTAAGATATTTTTGTTTGATATTGGGCTTTGACTGATTTTTCTGCAGATCCAGTACTAGTAGCAACTTAAAGAGTCAGTTATTTTTGTGCAACATAGACAGGAAGAGGATGCTGTGAGAACATAGTTGTGAATGTAGTTGTCTTTATAAATAAGTTACAGAAATAAAATCTATTTTAAAGATATTATATACAGTGGAAAGACAGAGGGTCCAGGTTGCTCAGGGAGTTCAGTCAGAAGTTTTGAAGGTGCTCTTTGGGGTTGGGACTTCTTCAGCTGAAGAAGGCTGTTTGTGCCGCTATGCATGGGTAGCTTCTTCCCATGTCTTTTAAATTTTCTATTATGATATAGCCAGCAATAATAAAGGCTTTTTATAATTTTAAGAAGGGTGCCTTGGATATCCTTCTTTCTACTATATATTATATACAGTTGTTTTATTCCAACTGCTTCTACCAATTTAGAACATTTGTTTTTATAAAACATATTGTAACAAAACATGTTAAAAAGTAGCCAGCTGTTATTTATTAACTCGTCAAAAAACTTGTAGTTTCAAATGTAGAGGGAAACCTCAACATCTACACCAAAACAGTATTTAATTCTACATTAGTAATTTTATCTACCGTAATACTGCCATCAACATATGTGGGATTACTAATAATACACATTTAGCCTTTAAATAATCTTCATCAGCAAACTGACAATCACAATATTAAAAAACAGATTTACATGACATTTTAAAAATAAGTTCTGACTTCCATGATGTAGAGTAAGGCTTTTTTGCAAGTATAAACTGTTGCAGTAAGACTTTTGTGTTATGATGTAGAGCAAGGCATCTGTAAAAAAATGGTCATATCTATGTGATTGTCCAAAAATCTTATAACAGGCACCATGTTATTTCTGGATGTGTATTTCAATATACTCTATTACAGTTTCATATTGGTAAAATGCTTTCAGTTCTACTGTAATGGCGAAGTTTGTCAAATATCGGATTGTAGCAACGGTGCTTTAGTAAATTTCTCTTGCTTACAAATGCTTTAACAAATATATTAAATATTTTTCAACCCAGAAAAGTGATGATTGTCGATAAAGCAGGGGGTGATTCAGGGCGTGGCTATGGCGTTCCGTTGCACGACAAGACAATCAGTCTACAGTTCAGTTTTTCCGGAAAGTAATGTTACATTTTGTTTTAATACTTTTTTCGTTAGCCAACATTAGCATCCAAATAAATATCAGTTAGCTAGCTAGATTACTATTCCCTCTCATCTAAAATCATCACATCCGCAACAAAGACGGCTGCGCCCGTAACAGCAAACTCGACGACTCATAGCATATCTCCACAAACCAATTGATGACATCACAGATGTTCTGTCCATTAATATATACAGTCTATGGTTTAACAGCAAAAAAAGTTCAACTCAACCGCACAATGGTGGTGAAAAGTGTGAATATTTCATTCTGACGCCTTGAACAAGAGAGTCAAGTTTATATAGTTAAGTGAGAAGAAATCCCATGTTTCTCAATTACAGACCTTGATATATTTCTATTCATTGTCGTATGTGTATATTGATTAGAAGTTAAATTATAGCTGACAGAAAATAATAATCCAATTCAAACTAGCGAATGACAGAGATCCTGGGATGTCCCGGGAGTCTGCCGCATTTTACAACACCCACAAAGGATATACAATATCCACATCGATGTTTTGTTTGACCAACAAAATACATTTCTAGGATATTGTTAATAATTTGTGGGTGTCAGTGAGCCACGAGTATTAAATACAGGAGAACTGGGATGTTGGAGAGACTCCGTTTAGGTGGTATGGGGACTTCAACACTAAACGAAATAGAACAGTATACCATATTACTTCTAACTGGGAATACTGTAAATTGATAAAAATGTTGATTTTACATGTCCATTACAACTAGGGCTGCACGATATTGGGAAAAAATGACATTGCGATATTTTGTTTCCAACGATATATATTGCGATATTGCAAGCCATCAATGTAGGCTAGTCAATAATTACCATTTCATGATATTAATTATTTCATTACAAGGGACAAGAAAGTCACTTAATATTTTATTCCAAAAGTAGAACAGATCTCTGTAAACAGAAGCAGTACACATTTTTTTATAATACAGCAGCTTTACACCAACCCCCTGATTGGTTTCTAAAAATATAACTGAAAAATATATTTTTTATAATAGAACTTAAGCATTTTGGTTCACAATCTTTTGTTTTCAACTTTTCTTAGCCAAAGTAAAACAGTGTTGGTCATCATCTTAATCATGGCTAAGCAAATGCGACAGCGTGTAATGGCAACATATCTTTAGCGATATGAAACATTATTGTGCATGTTATTTCTTTCTGTCGTTGAGAGCCTTTCTAGTAAGGTGTCACAATGGCAAAGGCATCGCAAATAGTGTTTTGTTTTGATTGACATCCAGATTTGACTTTGTATTCGTCGTAAAGAGCTTTGTGGTGTCATTTTAAGTGATCAGACAAATGTGTGGTTTTTCCTTGTTTTGTGGCCATAACTTTAACACTCCAGAGTACCTGTTTTTGGTCAACATCCTTCTTTTTGTAGCCAAAATAGTCCCAAAGATTTTGACTTTCTTTTTTGTACGAAACCCTCGTTCGCTCATTTTTCGCTAGTACAGGACTGCCAGTGACAGAGAATGTTGGCTGTGAACAATCACAGCGAACCAATCACTGAGCAGGTACACGGAACGTGCATGTCACCCCAGCAACAAACCATAATACAAACTTGTATAAACTGTGTGTTACCCATGGTGCTACCTATACTGTCATTGGGTGCTAACCTTTTTCACATCGCATGTTCCGGCGACGTCACTATCGCACATCGCGATGTCGATGCTAAAACACAACATCGTTCAGCCCTTATTACAACCCTCTATATCACAGTGGTTACCAAACCTCTCCTCGAGTACCATAATTTAACTGTAGCCCAGAACAAGTAAACTACATTTACTAATCAAGGAGTTGTTGATTAGTAGACAAGTTGAATCAGGTTAGCTACATAAACTGGCTGAGTGTACTTGAGGAAAGGTTTGAGAACCACTGCTCTCAGGCACATACGAGTAGAAACCCAAACTCTGTTAATTCAAAATACATTTGCTTTGCTGACTTTGTAATAATCAAGTGATTTGTATGAAGTGCTTCTGGTAATTACCTCAGATACTGTGCCTTTACTCCCATTGTGCAGCACCAAAACCAATTGAGGAAAAATTGGTCTACTACCAAAATGCAGACTAAAGGATGTGGCAATATCAATAAAAAAAAAGGTTTATTTTAGAAAACATTTAATAGGAAAAGATATATATGAAATACAAATCTTACTATGCCAATCATTAAAATATGATTTACTGTATAAATAAATATGAATAAAAATAAATTGTCTGATTAAATATGATCTGCTTTTTTGGTCACCCAATAATCTGTATTGGCCTTGAAAAATCATAATCAGTCAACCCCTTCTTTTTAAAATATTTAAAATTGAATGAAAAGCATGTTTTAGAGCTTCGAGAGTTGTTTTCACTCCGTGAAATTCTACATAGTGCACATTTACGTATCCATGCTAGGAGGTATTTTTCATGCCTATTAAAAAAAGTAAATAACAGCAGATTTATCAGACTTCAGGGATCTTCTAAATATTATTCCCAGAAGTGCTATAAATCATGCTCTAATGATGATTCTGCCATAGTTAAGTCTAACAAGTATTATTCTCAAGCACAATCAATAAAATTTAGACTTACCTTCTTCTGTCTCTTGCAAGCAGGTGAAAGGGAGCATGTTTCGGTCTGTGGAGGGTCCCTAGGATAAGATTCTTTCAGATCATCGCTGCAATGCTTCTTTTCTCTTAAAGTCTTTGCAACATCAATTGACAGAAAGATCTTTCCATGGAGGATGATAATGACATCTTGGAGGGGAAATGGTAGTGGGCCATGTGGAAGGGAGGGTATTGGAGTTCTGGCAACTTGTGGAATGTTCTGCATGGTGTGCGAGAAGTCTTCAAGGACCTTGAAGGCAGTGTAGCTGGAGGATACGAAGGGTATTAAAAAGGGATCCTGGACTGATGTGGATTCTCTGGTCACTATAGATGACAGTTTATTCTTGGCTGTCTTCTCTGAGGAGCTAGCTGGTGAACAGCATCCGTCTCTGATTAACACTGGAGAGATCCAGGTGGCCAAACGCGAGTACTCTCCCTTTGTTTTGTGATGTTCCAAACTTTTCTTTATTGAGGTTGGAAAAGTCCTAAAAGGGGTCATTTTCACCTCTGCATCTTCTGGGATGTAGATTTCACAGCTATGTTGGATGTCTGTGTCCCGCATCCTTCCACGTCTACTGCCACAAATGGCTGAAAGCTATTGGAAAGAAGGATTACACTTAAGCTGCATATAATTGCATAACGGTATATACAATATGTGACTTCATGTTAAAAAAGTAGCCAATACTTAATTTGAGTTTGTTTGGGTGTAAGAAGTCCACAATACTTTTAAATGAATATGCTTTTTTAAGATGTGACACAAGCATTATAATAATGTCATCCCAAGACACTTTCAAATGTGGCCTTTTATAGACCATACCAAAACATCTAGAATCGACAGTCATAGCCATTGTCTAAATCTTCCTACTTGAACAACTCTCACAATCTCCCCATGCAAGTTTTGTACATCACTGTTAATATCCAGTTAGTGTTACTTTTTGAAAAACATAACAGAATACTTGATTAATTTATATTCTGTTATGACTGTGTAAAATCCACACACTAACAACAGTAAAGGATGCAGTATTGTTATATTCTAAAATTAAATTACCAAAAGATTATTTAGCAAGGTCAAACTGATGGGAAAATTTAAATGGAAGGTGTTCAAGCCTCATATCTATATACATATAGATATACATATAGATATACATATACACATATGTATATCTATATCTAGTGCACATTACAATATGTGTGTACACATGCTTATAAAAACATGCAATTATTACAGACCTTTAATAGGGTAAGTGATACCAACACTATATAATAATGTACTTACTCAAAGACAAAATTGAGCACATATATTCCCAGATTAACTACATTGTGGAGGCATCTGGTTTATAGCACCATCTGAGTTGTATGGATTAGGTAATACTGTCTGTTTAACCACATACTGTAATATTCTTCTAAACAACTTCAACTCAAAAGAAGATCTAAACCCCAAACTAGGGAACTGACTTTGAGAAACTCCGAAGTGAGATACAATTTATTTAACCAGGGAAATCCACATTGAGACCAGGGTCTCATTTACATGTGTGCCCTGGGAACAAAACCATTAAAATGGCACAGATACAAGTATATACCGTAGATAGGTATGCATATCCCTAAATATTTCTATAATACATAATCAATTAAAACAATAATTTCTTATTATAAAAGCCCTTAGCCAAAATAGTGAATTGACTTTGTAAAACTAATACATTCAAATGAAGAAAAGTCTGAATTTCACTTAACGCAGATCTACCAAAATTAGTCTTTACAAAGGAAGCCTCTAATGTCAACCAGCCCTGTGATCTTATGTTATAACTGGAGACTAAACTTCAAAAGAAAATATAGGTTCTAGTAGTTAGGGAGCCTATGTAGAAGGGCTTTATAAACAAACTGGGAGAGAAACAATCATCTACGTGTTTTTAACAAGGTCCATCCTACTTTTTGGTAAAGAAAACAATGAGTGTTAAAACGGTCTGAAGTGATGAAACACAGAGCACTGTGATAAACCAGGTCAAGGGATCTCAGGGTCACATCTGCAGCACTATTGTAAATAGTATCACAATAATCAAGGACAGGTAAAAATGTTGTTTGAACAATTTGCATCCTGATAGCAAGTGAGAAGCATGCCTAATTTCTGTAAAGAAAGCCCACTTTACATTTAAGCTTCTTAACAAGCTCAAAAACATGTTTCCTAAATGATAGATCACTAACCAAACGCAAACATATTAAGGGAACACTCAAATCACACATCAGGTCTCTGACCGAAACATATTAAAGATCTAAATCTTTACTGTACATTGTCTAATTTATTGAGAACAAAAAGATGCAACAACATTCAATGGAAACCAAAATCACTCACGCCAAAAAAGTAAATTGAAATCTCAGGCTGTTCCAACTTGAATTTCAGCACAGCCATAATGTGACTCAGTAGTGTGTATGGCCCCCACGTGCCTGTACGCACTCCCGACAACATCTGGGAATGCTCCTGATAAAATGGTAGATGGTGTCCTGGGGGATCTCCTCCCAGAACTGGATCAGGTCATCTGTGAGCTCCTGGAAAATCTGTGGCGCTTCTTGGCGGCTTTGAATTCTCCAATACGTAACATCCCAGAGGTTCTCAATTGGATTCAGGTATGGTGAACATGAGGGACAGTTGATGGCATTAATGCCTTTGTCATCCAGAAACTGCCTACACACTCTGGCCACAAGAGGTCATCCATTGTCCTTCACCAGCAAAAACCCAGGTCCCACTACCCCAGTGTAATGTCTCACGATGGGTCTGAGGATCCGGGACCTAACAGCAGTCAGGTACCATTCGCTAGCACATGGAGGTCTGTGCAACCTTCCAAGGATATGCCTCCCCAGACCATAACTTACCCACCACCAAACCAGTCATACTGGTTGATGTTGCGGGCAGCATAGTGTTCACCATGGCATCTCCAGTCTCTTTCACATGTTGTCAGTGTAAACCTGCTCTCTTCTGTAAAGAGAATGGTGCATCAACGGTGAACCTGCCAATTGTAGTGTTTTCTAGTGAATGCTAGTCCAGCTGCATGGTGCTGGGCTGTGAGCACAGGTCTTACTAGAGGATGTCTGGCCGTCATTGAGTCCATTTCTGACATTTTGGTCATAAACATTGCACCAGTAGCCTGCTGGAGGTCATTCTGTTTCTCCTCACACAAAGGAGCAGATACCGGTACTGCTGCTGTGTTGATGCCATTCTACGGGCCAGCCCAGGTCTCCTCATGTAATGGCCCATCTCCTGGTATCTCTTCCATGCTTTTGAGACTGCACTGGGAGCCACAGCAAACTGTCTTGTGAAGGCATGTATGGATGTGCCATCATGTAGGAGCTGGACTACCTGTGCAACCTGAATGGGCTGCAGGTACCGCCCCATGCTACCAGTAGTGACAAGGCCACTAACAAAACTAAAAGATTCGTCAGAAAGGATAAGGACAGAGCATGTCTGTGGCCACTACATGCAAAACCATTCCCTTTTTGGGGGTTGTCTCACTGTTGCCTCTCCGGTGCACCTGTTATCACAATCATTCACACTAAAACAGGTGACATTGATTCAAAATTGCTTATGCTTCCTAACTGGACAGATTTACCTGAAGTTCAATTGACATGGGGTTATACTGTGACGATTGTGTGTTCCCTTAATTATTTTGAGCAGTGTCTATTTTGTATAAGAAAATTCAGTTGCTTGGTTTAAAATGTACATTTTGTTACATCTCTGCAAACGAGGACAGTATTCCTAATTGCAGCACGCTGCGAGTTCTCATTGAAATTCTTTAAAAACTAAATTCATACATTTTCTTACTTCACACTTTGCTCTGTCAATAATATATTCTCAATCAGGGAGGATCTGTAATTGTTTCTATATTTTTGGATGTAGTGTAAAATGCAGAGTCCTATACAACGGGCTCAGTGCTGCCACACCAAAACACGAGATACCCTGATTTTTTTCGGTGCGACTCGGGGAAACACTTATTTTTAAATACTTTGGAGTTATCGACGAATATATTTACACATTTAAGTTGTAATTAAACAAGCATGACAATATAACTATGCCTTTGTTGACGAGAAGTGTTTATTTAAAGGGCCGTCTGAATTCTCTTCCAGTTGAATCATGCTAATGACGCGAAACGTAAGAGGTAATGGACCCGATTATCGATAGCTTAAGCTCAACCCTGTTCTCTTTAACCCTAACGCTGAGCGTGAGAGTTGACTGATGAGCCAGACCGTCAAATAAGTATTTCAACTGATTTAGGAGCATAGACAAATAATAGAATTTCGTTAGTGTTCCCCTTGAACGTGCAGTTAGAATACTGTATTGTAAATGTTTGCTAAATTGGAACAAACGAAACTGATGATTTGCAGTGAGAAACAGGTCGAAGACTTATAAAAGAAGTAGATAATGCCGGTTTAACAGATTACATATCAGTATTTTGTTAACATTCATAATGTTACATTTCCAACTTCAACGCGTGAGTATGTGTGGTGTTTTTATGACAATACAATGGCCTGTGAAGAGTCGAACGAGGAGGGAACAATGTAGCATTATTACTCATTAAGGGTAATTGACAATTATGATACGAGGCAATACAAATGCCTAGTGAGGCATGTGCTAACTAATTAGCGTTCTAGAAAGCTACGAAGTAGGCTACTGTAACAAAGAAATACACAATATAATATACCCTTGTAAATAGAGATTACCATTTGTTTTGTAAACGACGTATTACCTGAGTGAGAGTTTGTTAACCGAATTCGAAAATAATGGTTAGCAAAGCTGAAGCCCAGTTACATTCTAAAACCTGCTATAGAGCTCAACAGTCCCGCCCCTCATCCGAGAAAGCTTGGGTTCCGGAAGTAAATTTCCCATTCATTTCTCCCGTTGACTTCTGGAAAAATCTGTATATAAGAGTTTTAGACCATGCCTTAGGCTAACCAGCTACGACGTGACTCATAATAAGCATACACAATTGTATTTCGAGTGAAAAAATTAACCGCAAATCCAAAAACAAAGGTACAAGACTGTGTACATTTTTTTTTATTCCGAGCAAAGGAACTACTCATCCCATAAAACATTGCGAGTATTATCTTTCCGCCTTTACATTAATTTAAATTACCTAACTTTAGCGAACTTACACAATGTCATCCTTGAAATATGATGTAATCTACAGCTCAGTAAACGCATTTACAGTTCTCTAACTATCCATATTTTTTGCAACGACACAGGCGTACGACTCGGGACCTACTCGGGCAGCCTGCCAGTGTTGAAAACACAAAGCCAAAGAATGTCTAATAAGGAAAGAAAAGCAAATGTATATACAATGGCACAAATTACAGTTTTTATTGGACAGTGTTAATCAAATCTAAGATGTTGGACGTTTTGATGGCTTTTTTATTTTCTAGATTTGCCAAAGAAACACATAAAGTTTTAAGATCTAAGAAGAATAATTGGACATTAGGCTTTGAATTGATTATTCTGGATTTATGAATGTGAAATTTGCCCAATAAACATATTAATTGGACTGTGTGGTCTATGGACAGATAACCAGTATTAGAATTTAGAAACAAGACCATTTCTTCAGACACATTAATTATTTTGTTGTAGCAGGCAGACATTTTCAATGCAATCTCTTTCCCGAAATGTTGTGAATAAACACAACTAAAAAAGAGATGTGTAATGGTCTCTTCCTGATTCAAACAAAAAGTGCAGATAGGGGTAATGTCAGACTTAAATTTGTTTAAAAAAGTATTGCATGGATAATATTTATGTAAAACTTTCATATGTAATTCTTTAGATTTGTTTGGTACAAAGAATTTGTTAGAATCCGACCATATCTTGTTTGTAACCATATGGAAGGCTGATTTCCAAAATAACAGTGCTTTTGGTGTGTCAGTATGTAAGGAAAGTGATCGCCTGATATGAATATTATTGCATTTCTTGTCTCCAATGTGTATCCCTCCAATAGATAGACATGGGGTTTCTCCTTTTAGAGATCCATATGAAAGTGGTGTCTTTATAAGGAATACTAATTTCTTGGGAATACTTTTAATTATCCTGTTGTATTCCTTGTGGGAGATAATGCCAACCTTATGCATGAATTCTTCAAAGCTATATAGATCACCTTCATCATTCAGCAAGTCGAAAATAAATATAATTCCTTTTTTGGTCAAATACTAGATTACCGTTCTTTCAGTGACACTATATTATGCTAACAACACTAACGCGGATTTTGTTTTTGAAAATAATAGCGCTGATTCCAATGCATGAAATAATGATAGTAAATTCATTTTAAAGCTAATGAATTATAATTAAATCAAAATGTATAATGTGTTTAAGGAACTGGTAAAATAGTTTGATGGGAAAAAAAACTTAATATGTCTTTAATAACAATTGTGAAAGATATGCTGTACACTCAATTTTATTAAATATATTGTCTCATAAAAACTAAACTATTGCTTGAGCCAAAACATGGACTATGGATAACTGTTCAGTAGGATGTACTCTATCCAAATATAGTGTTAGATCCCAGGGCACTTGATGCTGTATGGCCAAGAAACACTAAATTAGGGACCCTCGTCACTCTCCCATTCAATTCACTGAAGCCATAATTTAACATGTAGATTCTGCTTTATAAAAACGAAACTATCGCTTGAGCCAAGACATGGACTATGGATAACTGTTCAGTAGGATGTACTCTATCCAAATATAGTGTTAAATCCCAGGGCACTTTATGCTGTATGGCCAAGAAACACTAAATTCGGGACCCTCGTCACTCTCCCATTCAATTCACTGTAGGCCATAATTTAACATGTAGATTCTGCTTTATTAAAACGAAACTATCGCTTGAGCCTAAACATGGACTATGGATAACTGTTCAGTAGGATGTATTTTATCCAAATATAGTGTTAAATCCCAGGGCACTTGATGCTGTATGGCCAAGAAACACTAAATAAGGGACCTTTGTCACTCGGAACACCAGAGACACAGTAGAGAAATGGGAACAGAATTGGCATTGGAATGTTTTGTTTTCCTCTGCCCTTTCTGGCAAGAACATTCACAGTTAGTTATAGAGGACACTTCAGCCAGGTGCACCAGCCAATGAAACAGCCATTAACACTTCCGGTCCTCATGACACCAGTTAGTTATAGAGGACACTTCAGCCAGGTGAACCAGCCAATGAAACAGTCATTAACACTTCTGGCCCTCATGACACCAGTTAGTTATAGAGGACACTTCAGCCAGGTGAACCAGCCAATGAAACAGCCATTAACACTTCTGGTCCTCATGACACCAGTTAGTTATACAGGACACTTCAGCAAGGTGAACCAGCCAATGAAACAGCCATTAACACTTCTGGCCCTCATGACACCATTATGCATGATTCCTGTGCTATTGGAGGTGTGAATACCTGATGGAGGTGTGATAATCTAATGGAGGTGTGTATCTATTGTTTTTTGAAAGGTTGTTTTTTGCTATTAAAATAACTCTACTAAGTCTTCGATGTAGCCTAATGGTCTAGCAGAAGCTGTAAACATATTTCATGCAACAGAACCAGTTACCAGCACCTGTAAATTATCTAATCAGGTGCAATATAACTTTTTTGAATTTTACCTGAATTGCACCAGGCAAGCAGATGGAGAGCAGACAGAGACCTTGCATGAAGAAAACATGACAGTGCAAATACTATAGACCGTGCAATGAGACATGCTATGTTAAAAACATTCCCTAGGGTGAGTTTTATCCAGTAATGCATCCATGGTACTGAAATGCATAAAAACATTCAACTCTCAACAAACTCATAAGGTAAACGCTGTAGAAGTTAATAAATTCTCATTTAATTTCAAGATGACACTCAACGAATACTGTTCCGGATACCAATCACAGCTTTTAAGCATATAGAAAACATAATGCTAGAAACAAAATAATTTACACTTGTTACAAATCACAAGTTACCAAGTAAAATTAACTTTCAACACAGAACAATGGACAGCAAACATGTCCATGTCTAAACTGAAGGACTGTATAGTGTGTATAGACAAGGGTCATCCTATGTCTTATGCTAACCCTAATAATCACACCAACACAATTTCTCTCATAACAAACTGTATCACACCAACACAATCTCTCTCACAAAGGGCTTCTTTTTAATGTGAGGGAAACAGAAAGGATTTAAATTTCAGACTATGTCCTCTGATTGACCAATGACAGCACAGGAACAGGTGGGGTAATGAGTTGGCCACACCTACAGAAGGGTAGAAACCAGTTGATCCAACAGGATGACCTGTGAGAATCATAGGAAGGGACAGAGAGAGACAAAAACAAAGAGCAAACAAGCAGAACACAAAGACAATTTATGTTGTTCACCCTTCACACTAAAAGCCTTCACACTAAAAGCCTTCACACTAAAACCCTTCAGTTCATTCAACAAATTAATTGCCGCTCCAATAACTCATGTAAAACGTAGTGTCGCATGCCATTGTTACAAAGCGTATTCACATTCCCCTTTACTAAGACTGCTTTAGAGAACAAGCACGCATAAACACCACAGCTGCTACCATCTGATTGCTTCCTGAAGTGGGGGCACCGATTACTAAATTCATATTTTAGTGTCACATCCACCACTACCCCATGCATAGCTAGATACTGTAAAGCCAGGTATTTCTGATAATCCAAACAAGTTAATTTAGCCTACTAAATTTTAAATTGATTTGTGATTCTTATTGACAGGCTATATTGATCTTTGTCATACATGACAGTTTCGACTGCTGGCTGTGCAGTCATCTTCAGATGCATCACGTGGTGTTACTGTGACATCTACTGTGGGTGTTTTTTATTTGGTTTGTGTCATTCCACCTGTGTGATGGAATGACACTGCACCTCCCCGCCACCCAACGCACCCCCAATATCCCGTGCGTGAGGTGCCCCCCCGACGACGACCCCCCAGATGTCAAACAAAGAAAACAACATCACAGCACGCATAGTAGAAAAAAGAAATTAATTTAAAAAAAAGGTTCCTACTTAACAAGAACATGGAGGACGCGATGGAGGAACATCTAAAATGCGTGTACGAAAAAGAATTTGGAGCAACAAAACAACGACATGTCAGAAAACTAGAAACATTAATTGCATGCAAAAAGATGGACAGACAAAACGACACACTGATAAGAGAAGAATGGGTACATAATCTATCCAAACGCAAACTCACAGAGACTGAATGTAGTGTGCTGTCACGCGGCCTAAACTACGCCATAACCCCCAAAACAATCCCATACGAAGACTTTATACTAGCGACTGAAATAGCATGCAAAAACATAAATAGTCCGGGGGAAAAAGCAGAGTTACGGAATGAAGTTGCAGGGATATTAAAATCAGCCAAATTACCACCCAAAAATATAAACAAGGAAGAATGGAAGACCATGCAGTCGTTAGCTGAAGACAAATCTATCAGAATTCTACCTGCGGATAAAGGAAGGACAACAGTAATAATGGACACTGATCAATACGAAAAACGAATGCTAAATATGCTGGAGGATAAAAACACATGTGAAATATTGAAAAAGGATCCTACAGAGGAAAATAAAAAAATAAAAAAATCCCTACTAAAACCACTAGTAGAGGAAGACAAAATAGGAAAAAAATACATATAACCATCTAGTACCCACAGCCAGTGTCACACCACGCATATATGGCACCCCCAAAATCCATAAACCAGACAAACCACTTCGCCCAGTTGTGGACAGCATAGGCTCAGTTACATATAATCTATCAAAAGCATTAGTAGAATTAATAAAACCTCTGTTGGGCCTTACAAAACAACACTGTAAGAACTCAAAAGAGATGGCAAAAGAATTATACAATATCAAAGTAAAAAAGGATGAAATATTTATTTCACATGATGTAGTATCATTGTTCACAAAAACTCCCATTGATGTCACACTCAAAATAGTACAGAACCGACTACAAGCAGACAAAACATTGAAAAAACGTACAAACTTAACCATAGAGGACATAACTCAGTTGCTTACTTTTGTATTAAAATCCACATATTTCCAATTCAAGGGAACCATCTACAAACAAAAAGAGGGATTCGCTATGGGCGACCCACTGTCGGCCATCATGAGTGGGTTTTTCATGGAAGACCTGGAGTATAAAGCAATAGACACAGTCCCCAAAGAATGTGGATTGTCCCTTTGGAAAAGATATGTGGACGACATATTAGAGAAGGTAAAGATCGGCCACACACAGGAACTAACTGACCATTTGAATACAATAGACAACACAGAAAACATAAAGTTCACACACGAAGAGGAGATAGACCGAACCATTGCATTCCTCGATATGAAAATTCAACATACAGATGATGGCAGTGTAAAAATACAAGTATACAAAAACCAACACACACAGATCAATACTTAATTTGGTCATCAGAACACCCGGCAAGACATAAGCTATCAGTTGTCCGAACGCTATACGATCGGGCCAGTTATATAACAGATAAAAAGGATAGAGAGGAGGAAGAACAGTACATAAAAAATGCACTCACGCACTGCCAATACCCAGGTTAGGCCATAAACAAGGGGTAAAGGGAGGTCAATGTCAACAATAATAAGAAAGAAGAAAGAACAATGAAAAAAAAGAGGGAAAGCCGAGGCATGGTCATATTACCATACATTAGAGGGATCACAGAGCGCATCCAAAGGGTAATGAGCAAATACCATATAAACACACCCGTAAAACCACACATAAAACTGCGCCAGGTTCTTGTACATCCTAAGGACCAGATTGACCCAGAGAAGAAATGTAATGTAATATATGAGATCCCATGCCTGTTATGCAATAAAACATATATCGGGGAAACAGGCAGATCATTTAGTACACGCAAGAACGAACACAGAAAAGAGTGTGAGAAGGAAACATCTGGAGTGCGCACCCGTGCAATCAAAGAAAAGGCAGAGCAGGAGAATCTGAAATCAGCCATCTCAGACCACTGCAAAAGAGAAAATCACATCATGAACTGGAAGGAGGCCAAGATCATCCGAACAGAAAGCAACAAATACCATCGCTGGATTGCTGAGGCAGTAGAGATCCGAAAGCGTGCCCCCCGCACTGTAAACTGGGATGAGGGAGCATACCAACTTTCCCACACCTGGGACGCAGTGCTACATAAACTCTCCCTGCCATCTGGGGGGGTCGTCATCGGGGGGGGCACCTCACGCACGGGATATTGGGGGTGCGTTGGGTGGCGGGGAGGTGCAGTGTCATCCCATCACACAGGTGGAATGACACAAACCAAATAAAACACACCCACAGTAGATGTCACAGTAACACCACGTGACGCATCTGAAGATGACTGCAGAGCCAGCAGTTGAAACTGTCATGTATGACAAAGATCAATATAGCCTGTCAATAAGAATCGCATATCAACAGGTATTTCTGAATTGGAAGTAATGTTTTCTTCAATTGTTTTTTCATATAGGCTTAATGAATCCATCATCTTAACCATGATAGTAACACAATTACTTCTACTAAATTTATGTTCCATATCTATGGCCATCACTGTCCAATGTGACTTTAAGTTTACAGGCATGATCACATGTTTATAAATCCACCAGTTATGGACTGTTCTAGGCACATTTGGCATTGCCTCTTTGCTGTCACAAAACAGACTTTGTAATTGTTGACTTGCAAAGGAAGCAGGACACATTAACACAGATTTGTCCTCCAGATGTAACTTCACAAGTTCATTGTACTCATTAATTATTTTGTCATTAAACCACATGCTGTCATTGCACAATATGTTATAATCCTCCTTGGTAAGCGGAAATGTGAGCGTTTTTGTTGTTTTTGGAATTTGAAGTTTTGATCCAGATGAGTCATCAATTGAGCATTTGTCAGAGCACAGATTACTTTTGTATTCCTGAAGAAACTTTAACACTTTTCCACTGCGTTTCTTTTCATATGATACCAGATAAAACACATCTTGCTTCAAGAGGTCTTTGACCTTCTCTAAGGTAAACCCTGCACTGGTTGTTGGTACTTGAGGGCAGTCAATATACCAGAGCTTGCCATGGAGTGTGTATGTTTTATGAAATGGGTAATTGTCAGAAAAAACCATGATACTAGATAATTCGAAGAGATGTGTGCTATATATGCAGGACAGTTTAAAGTCCTGGGGTAAATAGATCTCTGCTGGCCTGTCTACCTTCACAATATATATATATATATATTCAGTAATATCATTGGAGCGTGTGTGACATTAGAAGTTGATCCCTGAAAGTCATTGGCAGTGTTACATGTTTTACAAATATTTTCTTCTTGGCATGCTTGAAGTGAAAGATTCCTTAATGCCTCTCTCTCTGAGATATGACTTGGTTCCACTATCAGGTATTTACCCTGGCTACATATGGTTTTCTTGCAATGACTGCAGTTTTTTGAGATTGAACTGTGAATGTTGAGGAGGTCATTGGCTAAGAAATTAGCAGGTAGCCTTTTCTTCACAAAATAATGTATGATGTCACACACATCATTGCTTTGAAGCCTCTGTTGAAGTATTGGTTGTGTAGTCTGCCCTGTTTTAGCAGCATTGAAATGTGAAATGGCTTTGCTGAACTGTTGATTTGGACTCAAAGCTTTGCTTCACATAATCGTTCATGGCATTCTTTGAAAGCAGATGTTTGCTTCAGAAAAGTCAACACAGGATAAGCTTTACCATCACGTTGCTTGGGGGAAGAGCTACATGTTGGAATTACATTTATTTATTTATTTATTTTTTATTTTATTTAACCTTTATTTAACCAGGTAAGTTGACTAAGAAAAATTTCTTATTTACAGCAACGACCTGGGAGCAATTAGGGTAAAGTGTCTTGCCCAAGGACACAACAACATTTGGCTCAGTCGGGAATCGAACTGGCAACCTTCTGACTACAAGTCTGACTCCCTACCCACTGAGCCATCTGCACCCCTACATCACTATCTGAGTCTGACTCACTGGATTGTACTTCCTCACTGATGCCTGAGATTTTATCATGGTCCATCTTGCATAATTCATAGAAATATACAACTCCTGCTGTCTCCTCAATGTTGGTAGACTCAATAGAGATATGTCTGTCATCAGCCTTAATTCTAACAGAGTCACATATAAACTGAGACCAATAAAGTCTTTTGTTGTCTTTTTTCCCTGAATGGCAGATTACTAAACTCAATCTGTAGGTGATCTTTTTATTGTCAACAGCTGGAAGATGAATGAAGTGAGAGGGCGTTATATGGTTTCGCATTACTGTGCCATTTGACCTTACACATGACACATGAATTACAACAACATCTCGGAGTGTTGGTCCAAACTGTTTGTCTATTAAGAATGGATCCACATTCTCCACGTGTGCCTGGTGCTTTTCATTTTGTAATCAATTGGTTAAGAAGAATGGCAAGCTCACAATGTTTTTGGGGCAGTGGAACGCTAAATATTGATGTGAAGATTGAGTCAATGTATGAACTACTGCTTTGACAACCTTTACAACTATCTGAATGTTTAATATTGAATGGAAGAGGGACGAGGGTCCCTGATTTAGTGTTTCTTGGCCATACAGCATCAAGATTTAACACTATATTTGGATAGAGTACATCCTACTGAACAGTTATCCATAGTCCATGTTTTGGCTCAAGCGATAGTTTCGTTTTTATAAAGCAGAATCTACATGTTAAATTATGTCTTACAGTGAAATGAATGGGAGAGTGACGAGGGTCCCTGATTTAGTGTTTCTTGGCCATACAGCATCAAGAGTCCTTGGATTTGAGACTATATTTGGATAAAATACATCCTACTGAACAGTTATCCATAGTCCATGTTTTGGCCCAAGCTATAGTTTAGTTTTTACAGAGCAAAATCTGCATATGCAAGCATGGTATGTATAATGTAGGCACAACCATTGTTGTTATAACCTTTTTTTTATATTTTATTTTTTCACATAAATCAAAAACTTTCTACATGCTTAAAACATCGTAAAACTGGCCAAGTGCTCACATCAACCTATGGATCAGACTTGTGGACAAATTTTCTTCTTCTTCTTCTTCATTAGGGTTTAACGGCAGTTTCCATCCACATTGTTGCATTACCGCCTCCTACTGGTTTTTACTCATTTGTTCATCCCCTCACCTACAACTTCTTAAGTAGCCCTGTGTCTTTCAAGAACCTAAATATATGCTTCCGTCCATTTACAGCAAGCCCCCTGTCCAGAATATCTTTAAACCTACATACCTCTTGTCCCTCCACCTTCAATCCTGCATACATAAACTCTCTGTGTTATATACATTTCCCGCACGACATCAGGACATGTTCCACTTTCTCCATCACCTTACACATACTGCACTGTCCAGTCCGGTGTTTTCCCAATATAAATAATGTACCATTCAATCCACTATGTCCAATCCTCAGTCTACTAATCAATACCGGCTCTCTTCGGTTAGCCCCACTATTACTCACTCCCCCAACTTTATTTTGCAACATATACAGCCGTCTACCTTTATTTCCCCTATCCCAATACGCTTGCTTGGACTAATTTTACCGTTGTTTCATCGATATATTATGCTAGCGACACTTATGGTGATGTAAATATGTTCGGTATAATGAGAAAACCTTCAAAATAAAGGCCCGAAGGTCAATGCATAGCAAAGTGTATGAGTCATTCTATGAAACGGGTGCCATTTGGGTCCACAAAGTGGACAGGGCACAAAAATGTCCCAAAATGTGTTTACAACACTTAAAGTTATTCATTTAAGAGTTCTTGTTAACATGATATATGAATAAAATACTATTCTTAAAGAATAACATATTAATTTAATAATTTTTCAGTAGTACATAGCCAATTTCACATGTCCGTGTTGACCAACATGACATTTGCATCTAACATATCACCAAATAAGTTATGTATTTTTTAAAAACGTTTATTATTTTCAGGATTATATGTGTGTCTCTTTAACATTAGATGTATTTTCTTAAAAAGTCAGTTTGACTTACCACCCTGTAACACTAACTTTTTTATCTATAAATAATGTACTGTTGCTTTAAATGACATCACAAAGCGGAAATGACATAATTGGAGCCTTGTAGCCGCCAAGATCAAAAGCAGGCAAGTACTGAAATTCCTTTACATTCTTATTTTGTTTTTTTCATGTTAGGCAGGTTCCGTAAAGCTTAAACCAACCACCCCGTCACACAAAATAGAGAGGGAAAACTGATTTCTGCGGCCATTTTGGGCTGAAATTTACCACCCTGTTTTAATGTGACATGGTGGTAAGGGATGTGACGGGGGGGTTCTGCTTTTCATTTGAATGTGAGGATGTGAGCAATCAAGGATTATAGGCTAATCATGTTTTTTTCTGTTAACTTAACCCTGTTTTGTTCATTCACTCACCATGTAACTCACTCCCTATCTCACTCACCATCTCTTTCACTCAATCATTATCTCTTTCACTCAATCATTATCTCTTTCACTCAATCATTATCTCTTTCACTCAATCATTATCTCTTTCACTCAATCATTATCTCTTTCACTCAATCATTATCTCTTTCACTCAATCATTACTCTTTCACTCAATCATTACTCTTTCACTCAATCATTACTCTTTCACTCAATCATTACTCTTTCACTCAATCATTACTCTTTCACTCAATCATTATCTCTTTCACTCACTCACTCACTCACTCACTCACTCACTCACTCACTCACTCACTCACTCACTCACTCACTCATTATCTCTTTCACTCAATCATTATCTCTTTCACTCAATCACTCACTCACTCACTTACTCACTCACACAATTAGTTGCATGTGCTCCATGCAAAAGCAGCTAAGATGTCAGTGCTTCACCACATAGCATTTCACTTTTAACAAGACAGCCCAAAAGGTGCCAACAGAAGCAATTGCTTGGGAAAGTGAAGATCTCATTAGAAAGTGGTTGGTGCTTAAATATGACAATGACGTTTATCCTGGGATCATCATGGATACAGATGAAACACATGCCCTTGTAAAGTGTATGCACCGTGTGGGTGCCAATAGGATCTTCTGGCCTTCAAGAGATGACTTCCTGTGGTATCTCTTCGATGATATGCTTAAAGTCATTCAAGCACCACAGCCTGTGACATCCCACCACATGGAAATCCAGAGGGATGTGTGGATGTGACTCTTCCTGTCACTGAAATTAATGCTCTTGTTTTGTGTTTCATAGCATGACTTACAGTGGGGAGAAAAAGTATTTGTTACACTGCCGATTTTAGAGGTTTTCCTGCTTACAAAGCATGTAGAGGTCTGTAATTTTTATCATAGGTTGACTTCAACTGTGAGAGACGGAATCTAATACAAAAATCCAGAATACCACAATATCATAATTTAAATAATTAATTTGCATTTTATTGCATGACATAAGTATATGATCACCTACCAACTAATAAGAATTCCAGCTCTCACAGACCTGTTCGTTTTTCTTTAAGAAGCCCTCCTGTTCTCCACTCATTACCTGTATTAACTGCACCTGTTTGAAATCATTACCTGTATATAAGACACCTGTTCACACACTTCACAATCAAACAAACTCCAACCTCTCCACAATGGCCAAGACCAGAGAGCTGTGTAAGAACATCGGGAATAAAATTGTAGACCTGCATAAGGCTGGAATGGGCTACAGGACAATAGGCAAGCAGCTTGGTGAGAAGGCAACAACTGTTGGTGCAATTATTAGAAAATGGAAGAAGTTCAAGATGACGGTCAATCTCCCTCGATCTGGGGCTCCATGCAAGATCACACCTCGTGGGGCATCAATGATCATGAGGAAGGTGAGGGATCAGCCCAGAACTACATGTCAGGACCTGGTCAATGACCTGAAGGGAGGTGTGACCACAGGCTCAATGAAAACCATTAGTAACACACTGTGCCGTCATGGATTTACATCCTGCAGCGCAAGCAAGGTCCCCCTCCTCAAGCCAGCGCATGTCCAGGCCTGTCTGAAGTTTGCCAATGACCATCTGGATGTTTCAGAGGAGGAATGGCAGAAGGTCATGTGGTCTGATGAGACAAAAGTAGAGCTTTATGGTCTAAACTCCACTCACCGGGTTTGGAGGAAGAAGGATGAGTACAACCCCAAGAACACCATCCCAGCCGTGAAGCATGGAGGTGGAAACATTATTCTTTTGGGGATGCTTTTCTACGAAGGGGACAGGATGACTGCACCGTATTGAGAGGAGGATGGATGGATGGGGCCATGTATCGCGAGATCTTGGCCAATAACCTCCTTCCCTCAGTAAGAGCATTGAAGATGGGTCGTGGCTGGGTCTTTCCAGCATGACAACGACCCGAAACACACAGCCAGGGCAACTAAGGAGTGGCTTCATAGGAAGCATCTCAAGGTCCTGGAGTGGCCTAGCGAGTCTCCAGACCTGAACCCAATACAAAATATTTGTAGGGAGCTGAACGTCCGTATTGCCCACTGACAGCTCCGAAACCTGAAGGATCTGGAAAAGGTCTGTATGGAGGAGTGGGCCAAAATCCTTGCTGCAGTGTGTGCAAAGAACTACAGGAAACGTATGATCTCTGTAAATGCAAACAAAGGTTACAGAAAATATTGAGTTCTGATTTTCTGATGTATCAAATACTTAAATACTGTCATGCAATAAAATGCTAATTCATTATTTAAAAATCATACAATGTGATTTTCAGGATTTTTTGGGGGATTTCATCTCTCACAGTTGAAGTGTACCTATGATAAAAATTACAGACCTCTACATGCTTTATAAGTAGGAAAACCTGCAATATTGGCAGTGTAACAAATACTTGTTCTCCCCACTGTATGTTTTCCATTAAATCTCCAAGTTAAAAGTTTCCCTCCCCCAGTTTTATAAAGTTGAAAACAAGCAAATCATACAGATAAACACTTTGTCCTTACCACCCCGTCACAGTGAACCACTCCATCACATCAGTTACCACACTGTTACAGTGTCATTTTGTTAAAGATTAATGTAAATGATTTTTTTTACATACATTAATGTTGAATAGTGTTCTTGTTGTGTGAACTAATCAAATAAATGTATTTTTTCATTGTATTTGTTTTTTCAGTACAAACAATGAGGTCATTGTAATGTCGAATTTATATTTCAAAATAAAAATACTAAGAATAAAATAATTTAATTACAGACTTATTGTTTTATTACTCTGCTAGCATACATTTTGTCCGTGACGGGGTTGTACAAGAAAGACTCCCTGACCTGAAAAAAAAGGATAATATTATTAAGGATTTCGTGCCTGAGGTGGGAAAATATGTTTTTTCTGTGGATTAACATGTCTCTAAAGTTGTAAGTTTAAAAAGAAATATTTGCATGTAATTAAATTATGGAAAATTGCAAAGTGGAAATGGCACCCGTTTCATAGAATGACTCGTATAACACTTTATTTAGGTTAGTGAACTCTAAACACAGGCTGGTTTATGATGTTTTAAGCATGTAGAAAGATTGAATGATGTGGGAAAATAAAAATATATAAAAAAAGTTTTAAAAACAATAGTTATGTGTATATTATACATACCATGCTTATATGCAGATTGCTCTATAACAGCAAAACTATAGCTCATGCCGAAACGTGCTATGGATAACTGTTCACTAGGATGTGTTTCATCCAAATATAGTCTCAAATCCCCGGGCACTTCGTGCAGTATAGCTGAGCCACTCAAAAACATGGACCCACGTCACTCTCCCATTCAACTCACTGTAGGCCATAATTGCATATGCACTTACAATGATTATTTCATGCATTGGAATGAGTGCTACTATTTAGTATCTACTAACCAAATAATATTTAATTATAACACAGGATTAATAATGTTAGTTATTAAACTGATGAGCAGCAACAGCAACAGCAATTAACAAAATTATATTATGAAAATATATAATTTCTTAGTTTGTAACATTACATATGTTCTCCACATACATTTACATAAGCTTCAGCCATTTCCCGATGGGTTACACATTATAATATCCTGTGTTAAATATGGTATTATCTTATTACAAATTTTCTTTAGTTTATATTTTCCCCAATGCCGTTATTCCTTTTAACATATATTTTCACTGTGTATATCAGCATGAAAATATATGTTTAGACTTTTCTATTGAAAGCAAAATACGAAAACTGGAAGTGTTAAGCTGGATTCACACCAGATCCGGCAAACTGGTTGCATTGCGGTGGAAGTCGATTCATTTCAATAGGAAGCGATGCGCATCGCTGCGGCAAATCTACCGGAACTGGCAAATCGTGGATGCGGTGCGGCGGGTGTGTCGCAAGAGCTGAAATTATCCAACTTGTGCGGTGCTTTGCCGTACGGTGCCAGAACCGGAAGTTGATTTACCTTAGAGAAAGAGCTAATATGTCGTTTCATCCATGGGTGTGTGAGATTGTAAGACAAGCTTTGACAGCTCAGTAGATAGTTTTCGTATTGTCAATGACTACTAAACTGAAAACAGCCCGTCAGTCGCCTTGCTGGAGGTGGACAGTTGTATGCAATGTTGCCTACCATCTCGTAGATGCGGAAGATTGATTACGATGTTGATTGCAGTGTACACGTGTATCTGCATTAAGATGCTGTACGGGGATTTTTTGCTGTGTCTGGTGTGAATTCAGCTTTATTGTTGCAGCCAGAGCCTGTCTACGGAGAGCCTGTTAACTGTCATTGTTCACTCCCTAATAAAGCTGGATTTACACCAGTCCGGCAAACTGGTTGCATTGCGGCGGAAATCCTTTAATTTCAATAGCTAGCAATGCACACCGCTGTGGCAAATCCACCAGAACCGGCAAAATGTGGATGCGGTGTGGCGGGTGTGTCGCAAGAGTTGAAATAATCCAACTTGTGCAGTGCTTTGCCGTACGGCACCAAAACCGGAAGTTCATTTAACACAGAAGAAGAGCTAATATGTCGCTTTCACCTATGGGTTTAGGGGATTGCAAGACAAGCTTTGACAGCTCAGTAGATAGTTTTTGTATTGTCAATGAATATTAAACTGGAAACAGCTCCTGTCCGTCACCTTGCTGGAGGTGGACAGTTGTATGCAATGTTTATGGAGCGATATACCCGTCAAAAGGTTAACCGTACGTATTCTTAAGTTCGTAAGAAAATCCATACGAAAATTGTTGTCATCGTAAGAAAAGCCAAGCGTAAAACATGAAACGTACGAGTGAATTTAGATCTATGAACATACAAACATCATGTTACAACTTCGAATCCACATTTATTTGTTCAATTCTTAAATCACGTCTACATTTACTCGCTTACAGATCATTTATTTTATGAACAAACTTTTGACAGTACAATAGCAGCTGCGAAAGATATAAACGAACGTAGCTAGTGGAATCCGTGAAGCTAGCAATAAGCGGGACACTTGCTAAATGCTCTATGCTAGCTTGCTTTTCCCTTTTCAAAATAAAAGTCCACCGCTTGTTGTAAGATGATAAGGACATCATTAGCCTTGCCATCTGAGCTGCAAAATAAAAATAAGTGAATTAGGTTAGACCCATTCCTAGCCTATATCTAAATGTGAACTGCTGTGCTACTAAACGGCATTTTCTGTCTAAAATGCAATTGTTTTTGTTTCTATTTTAACCCTGCTAATGCAGTAATTTGACCGCCACCAATGTGGCATTCTGTTTACAATGACTGTTAACATCAGGGTTGTGGGTTCAATTCCCACAATGGATCTATATGAACAAAAGTATGAGTATATAAACAATTAAATCTAATCAATATGCTGGTAAATAAAGTAATTATATTCAATCATCCTCTGCTGATAAATTTTGCTTCCTCTTGTAGGAGGGTGGTGAAAATAGCAAAATAATTATCCTTAAAAATGCCCCAAAACACTGAGGTGCAGGTGCATTTTAATATTATTGGTTTTTGTATTTAATTTCTTGAATAAAGTAAACTGGTCAGACTAATTACTGTAGACCTGAACAAAAATATAAAGGTCACCTATGGTTATTATGTTGTTCTACACCCATACATATATATATACTCACTCACTGGCCACGTCATTATCTCCACCTTGCTATTACTGGGTTGGACCCCCTTTTTCAATCAGGACTACCTTAGTTATTCATGGCATAGATTCAACAAGGTGCTGGAAAAAATGTCATAGATTTTGATCCATATTGACATTATTGCATCATGCATGTTGCTGCAGATTTGTTGACTACACATGCGTGATGGAATCTCCTGTTCCAACACATCACAAACTTGCTTATTTTGATTGAAATCTGGTGACTGTGGAGGTCATTTGAGTACAGTGAACTCTTTGTCATGTTCAAGAAACCAGTTTGAGATGATGTGAGTTTTATGACATTGTGTTTTATCCTGCTGGAAGTAGCCATTAGAAGATTGGTACACTGTGGTTATAAAATATGGACATGGTCAGCAACAATTCTCAGGCTGTGGCATTCACACAATGCTCAATTGGACCTAAGGGGCCCAAAGTGTGTCAATAATATATCCCCCATACCAATATGCCACAACCACCAGCCGGAACCATTAATAAAAGGCAGGATGGATCCATGCTTTCAGGTTGTTCACACCAAATTCTAACCCTACAATCTAGATGTTGCAACAGAAACCGAGACTCATCAGACCAGGCAACATTTTTCTAATTTTGTATTGTCCAGTTTGGTGGGACCGTGAAAATCGTAGCCTCAGTTTCCTTTGCTAATATGAGTGGCACCCGGTGTGGTCTTTGCTGCTTTAGCCCTTCTGATTCTAGGTTCAAAATGTTGTGCATTCAGAGATGCTCTTCTGCATACCTTGGTGGTAACATGTGGTTATTTGAGTTACTGTTGCCTTTCAATCAGCTCGAACCAGTCTGGCTATTCTCCTCGAACCAGCCCGTTTGGCACCAACAACAATGCCACATTCAAAGACACTGGTTTGAAATTCAGGAGATCGTCTTGACCACTTCTACGTGCCTAAATGCATTGACTCGCTGCCAAGATAAGATATTTGCATTAACAAGCAGGTCAATAGGTGTACCTAATTAATAATTAATTCAACTTATATATTGCTTTTCAAGGTACACTAAACGCTTTACACAGTGAGGGGGAAAGCCCACCTCATCCACCAATGTGTAGCACCACTTGATGCGTGATGCACAGCAGACATTTTGTGCCAGAACACTCACCACACATCAGTTATCAGGTAGAGAGGTGAGTAGGTGTATATGCCAATTAGAAAGGAGGGGGATTATTAGGTGGCCATGATTGAAGTGAGGCCTTGTTGGGAATTTGGCCATGACACTGGGGTTACGATAAGTGCCATGAGCTATTTAATGAGAGTCATTAATTAAGTGGCAGGTGAGTGTATGTATTATCTGCTTTCCACACAGTAAATATTACTCACTATTCCACCCTGACAAACACAAACTGCTTATTACAGTTCCTTAAATTGTAAAAAAAAAAAAAATGTTATCAAATAATGCACTTCGACAATTTATTTTCAAGTCTCAATGGCGCCGCACCTAGAATTGTCAGAAAAATAAATTATGGTACATAGTCAAGTAAAGTATTAATGGATTACATATATATTTTTTACAGTTAAAAAAATTAAAACGACTAACCAAAACATATGGAAATCGTTTAAGAATGTTGCCAAGATCAGCAGCTGTGTTAATTCAATGGGCTCTAATTCATGTTATCCACCTCCCCTTTCTTTGTCTTCATATAAGTAGGTTACATATATGCCACATCAAAATATTAGGGAAGGCACATTTAGCGAATATGGAATAATTCAGGAGTAAACGTTCATACCGCTCGTAAAATATAGATTTAGCACATCAGACAGCAATACTACGGACAGTGTCTGCAACAAGCATGGCTTCTTAAAATGAAAGAGCAGTGTAAAGTGTTTATTACTTGTTTTGAATAGAGGATGAAGCCCAAAACCTGTCCCTAATACAATACTTCATAAAACAACCGCCGATCCGCTCCCATCGATCGTGTACAAAAACAGACTTTTAATTTGAAAAATTGCATGATACCTCCATTCGGGGGCGTGTGTTAGATTAGCAATCGTCTCTAGCCGTTTCGTCTACGTTTTTTTGTTGGTGAGATGAGACTGTCAATATGTTGGAGCGTGATATCTTAATTCAGAATTGCAAAACTATACTTGAACAAGACAAAAATATTAAACCATGAATGTAACATGATTTTTGTACTTCCATAGATCTAATTTCACTCGTACGTTATATGTTTTACGCTTGGCTTTTCTAACGAGGGTAACAATTTTCGTATGGATTTTCTTACGATCCTAAGAATACGTACGGTTAACCTTTTGACTGGTATATCACTCCATAAATGTTGCCTACCATCTCATAGATTGCGGAAGATTGATTACGATGTTGATTGCAATGTACACGTGTGTCTGCATTACGATGCCGTGCAGGGATTTTTTGCCGTGTCTGGTGTGAATTTAGCTTAATGCCCAAATCACACCGAATCCGCTAGTTGCGTTGCATAGGCATAGTTTTGATGCAAAGCCCTTTGCCTAATTTACGCAGTGTTTCACAGCGCATGTAAAAATGGAGGAGAAACTTATAAGAGCGGTCGCCGGGTATCCTGCCATTTTTGATATAACAGCAGATTTCTACAGAGACATCAATCAAAAACAATATACTTGGAATAGGGAATTCGAAATACATTGAATTAGCAGGTCAGTAACTATAAGTGTTGGCTATACCAGATTTGTCACCCTTTTGAAAAGCTAGCAAGTGTTAGCTAGACACAACATCCAGTTTGATTAACGCATTGGTTTTAGCGCACGAGTAGGAAAAATCCAATGCATGCAACACCCCGAACGCACTGCAGCCGCAATCCAACGCATTCCGCTATGCGTCTTTGCATCACTGGCGGACTCCTTCATTGGAAATGACTGGACTTCCGTTGTTACGCATATGCAATGGCGGATTCTGTGTGATTTGGGCATTAGGCGGGATGTTCACTGAACACATCGAATGCGTTGCGTTGGAAGTCATTTATTGTCAATGGAGCAATCCGCAAGGACGCATTTGCCTTGCGGGCTTGCGATGCAGTGTGATCGGTGTGTCGCATATGTACAAATTATTCAACTTGTGCTTTGCGACACTGTGCCGTTGTCCAACTGGAAGTTGAAGCTCCCAATGGAATGAGTAGCACAACACGATAGTAACAGTCTTGCCTTGCGGAAGCACGTGTCAAGTCTGCACTATGCGGATGCATATATCTAGTAAAAAGTAACGTATGCTAAAATCTGACGTGTTCAGTGGACATCCAGCGTTAAGCTCCATTGTACTGAACGGAAGGTTTCCCGAGAGTGGAAGTTCTTCCACTGTTAGCTATGCTACGTTCAGACAGAACGCGAATTCAGTGTGAAATTTAACCATGCCACTTTCTTTACCTTTATGTCACTGTCCTTGAACACGGAAACATTGTGCAGCTCTGAATATCCAGAAACCTCAATTATAAATTTTTCGTTCATTTTGGTTATAGGAAATATTTTAAGGTTGGGCTTTCACCCAACACAGACTAGCAAAAATTATCTCGTATTTTCAGATTATATACTGCAGTACTATTTTCTTGCAACGCTAATGCCTGAGCCATGCTGACAGGTGTATATACAGTGCCATACTGCCCCATGCAGATGGTCAAATTACTCAATTGAATGAATGGGAGGTGACATTCTGCTTTGGCAATTCTGCTTTTTAGTTAACTTTGCAACTGTATCAAAAAAGAAAATGTTGGATTATTTTTGTTTTTTTAATTAGGTTGGAGAAATAGGCTGATCGAGCAGAAGTGAGTGCATTTCAGTAATGCAGAGTACTTTCATTTCAAGCTAGTCTAAATTCTTCCAACTTGGTAAAACACAATTTCCGCTCCAGTCTTCTGGAGGCTTGCTTTAGGGTTCTGGTGTTTTCTGTATTGCAGGGAGCAATTTTCTTGTTTCAAATATGTTTAGTTTTTAGCAGTGTAACGGCATCAAGGGTGTTACACAGGGTCATTCACAAATGTGTCAACTCTGACATCATTGGTATGGTAGATTGAGTCAGGAAGGGCATCCAAGAACCTTTGAATTGTCAGAGAATTTATATTGCGGCTATTAAAAGTCCCCGGATGGGTTCCAATTGGAGTAACTGATGTGACAGTAAATGTAAAGAAATGGTGGTCTGAAATTTCTGTATTATGAGGATAAACACTGAGATCTACAACATATATTCCATGAGACAAAACAATCTTTATTGGTAATTGAAAATGGCATTGCTGGTATCATTAGACAAACTTAAGCCCATCTAAAAGTCTCATCTTGTATCTGCTGATTGATATTCCATAATATCGGTGCTATGGCTTAAGGATTTCCCTAATCCAGCACTGCATGAAAACCCTGCTGGTTGTACTCATGGATGTATTAATAACAGGATGGAACGATCTCATTCATTTCAACGGAGAGAGCTTGAAGCCCAATTGAACAACTTTTTAAAATGATAGCCGAGCATACTGCGCAGCCTCAGCTGAGCGTGATGACGTAGATGTGATGTGAGCAACGTCTCTGAAAGCGGTAATTTTTATGTTAGACGCGCCTGAAGAATCTGCTC
>JACXGM010001106.1:8072-28990 GCA_016801145.1 Umbra pygmaea | reverse complement strand
TTTCTACTGGAATATACGGTAATTTCTCTACTGTGCGACAGGAAGTCACGTGGTTATGAGTCAGGAACTAGCATACGTTTACAAAAACTGCTGATACAGTGCCATAGCGTGAGGTACAAGGTATTGGAGCTTTTTATACATAGCCCTATATCTTTAGAAATAAACAATGGAGAAATAGAGTCTTTAAACGCTTCCGATTTCAATTTATTCGCTGTCAAAGTGACCCCTAAACTCATTGGAATGAATGGAATGCTAACGTGAGCTGATAGCCTGGTAGCATGACTCGCTACATACAAGCCTCGACTTCCGGATGAAAAGCTACCCCCTTGGTTGTACTACCCCTGACCCAAGTGTTGTACGGCTTCCTGGTCCTCTGGCTAAACTCATCCTCTCAAGATTGTGTACCTCTTCTTGGGGGATTTTAATTCTGTTTGTTTTTTCACTCTAAATTATATGTTGTATGCTTGAGTCACGTCGTAGCTGGTTAGGCTAAGGCATGGTCTAAAACTCTTTATATATGTATTTCTCCTAATATACATATGGGAGAAATTAATGGTAAATTTACTTCCGGAACCAGACGAGGGGCGGGACTGTTGAGGTCTATACCCGGAAATTCTGCGTTGTGCAGCCCAAAAAACATGCGCACTAGCAACAGTTTGTTTGTGTTGTCCTAGCAACCGGTAGGTCATCATGCCTAGTTTAATAACTCTGGATTCGGCTACTAGTGAATGTTAAAAAATGTTTAAAACCTAACGTTTTAAACAAGGACTTTTTCGGTGTTCGGGCTGGTAAGTTGATGTAGCTTCCCCCCAAAAATGTTTCTGTTGAAATATAAAGTTTCTTTCACCATGAAAGTCTATGGGGAAAACTATTTTTGGGCCGCAGGATGTGCAGTTCCACAGTCGGCAGCTAAGCCCATGGTTGCTTCAACTTCCGTGTCTAAGCCTACACCCTTGGGTTTAATGCGGTGTGGGCTATTTTCTTAGTACCAATTTAGCGTTTTGCTTAATGTCACAAACTATATGAGTATTGATGCTGACCATGTCCATACATTTATAACCACTCCAAGCAGGATAACACACAATGTCACAAAGCTCACAGCTCAAACTGGTTGCTTTAACATGACAATGAGTTCACTATACTCAGGTCTCCATTCACCAGATAGCAATCCAATCAAGAACTTTTGGAATGTGGTGGAACGGGAGAATAATGCAATAATGTCAATATGGACCAAATGTCTGAGGAATGTTTCCAGCACCTTGTTGAATATATGCCACTAAGAAATAAGGCAAAGGGGACCCAGTACTAGCAAGGTGTACCTAATGAAGTGGCCAGTGAGTGTATATTGACATAATAATAAATGATAATTTCTGTTGGTGTGCAGTGGGGTCACTTGAGTGGCTGGTACCCAGTTGCACCATAAATTCCTAATACAGGTCTGATTAGGTGTTTCTGTTTTTTGGTTTAATCTGTATATTGTTTTTCAAAACAATCACCTGCCTAAACATCTTCCTGTAAACAGGTATGAATCCCTCAAAGATGCAGTTCACTATTTTGATCACTGGTTTTAAATGTGCTGCTATTGAGCAGAAACAGGTCCTCGAAAGTCTAACGTCATTCATTTGTGCTCATCGGTCTTCAACCCTCTCCTCAGGGACCCCCAGACGTTCCAGAGTTTTGTTGTAGCCCTGAACAGGCACACCTGAGTAGGCTTGTCAGGTTCCGTATTGTCCACTATCACTTAGCATTTTCCATGTCACAGAGAGATGTAGAATCCTGCAAACACTCATCTGTTCCACAGTTTCAGTCCTTTGTATTGAATTGAAATCATAAAATAGTGCCATTTACTGATGTACTTATTTATTTTTACAGTATTTTCAGTTGTAGACTGAAAAGTCATGCCTACCAAACCAAATGTATATATTAAATTACTAAACTATAAAACAAATTACTTTGAAGAGGCCACAAGAATCGGCATGCTATAGAAATCCTATGTGCAAAAGCTGATAAGGCAGAATGACAAAAATTTTACAACTATTTTGTAAAAAGATGCTTTGTCAAGGCAACAACATATGCTCAAATATGAAAAAAAACTATTTACATAACTTACATACATTTTATTCCTGGAATTATTAACATTTTCCAGCAGGTAATAAAACATAAATTTATGAATAATAATTAAATGAGTTCTGCAATTAGTTCAAGTCCTTTCCTATTCAGCCCATATTCTTCCTAATAAGAGCAAGACCAGCCTCCTTCTCCTTCAAGAGTTCTTTTAGCCTTTTGATTCTCTCATTACGTTTGATTTCTTCACAGTCCATGGGTGATGTAGAGCACAAGTAACTAGTTGGGATCTGTCCAGCTGTACTACTTCCATGCTCTGTCACAGTGGATGCATATTGGACAGTATCTTTTGTTTGAAGCTTCGTGGACTTTCTACTGATTTTTTTAGCTGATTTAGATGAACCAGAATCAACCTGTAAATTGGATAATGAGCCAATTGCTTTTTCTGGCACTAACGTTTCAGTCACCCCACACGGACAGACTGTGCATCTTCTTGCCTTTCCCCTTCTCCTAGAGTTTATCGTCATTCTACTTGCTGTGCTACAGCAGGGCTCAACAGCAGAATCCATATCTTTAATGTTTGCTTGTGGGTAGACAGATTGAACCATTGAATTTGAGCTTTTTTTTGAAACATGAACTGGATGGTGATCTGGCAGAGGTCTGGAAAGGAAGTCTGTGGTGCAAATTAAATCACTGACAGTTGGTTCCTCACAGCCAAACATCTGTTCAGTATCAGATAACATGGCCGCCTGAGGACTTGGACTGGTGAGGTGATGCACATCCTGCTGAGGAATTGGTCTGAAGAGGTGCTGCACTTCAGATGCATTTTCAAAATCTATGTCTACTTTCTGTATTTTAGCATGTTTTGCACATCTATCATCATTCTTAGTTGCAGAAACCTGTGAAACGACAAGGCAATTAATACAGCAAATTATCTTGGAAAATGCTGTTCACATGAATGGTACAAATATTGCCTATTTGTTTAAAAACTTGAAAGGCTACAAGTAGACAGTCAAACATGCCTTAAACATCTTAGAGAACTGAAACAACTTACCATTGTTTCCTTATGTTCCCTCTTTTTTATCACCATTTTTGATCCCTGTAACAGTTTGCGAATAGCCTCTATCGTACTTTTATTTGTGGTCCCAATCTGAGGAAAGACTTTAGGGATAGCCTTAGGTTTAGCATCAACCCTCTCCAAACATATTTTCACATCAAATGTGATCCCAAACATCTGTCGCTGCAGGCGATCACACGTTTTCAGGGAGTCCTTGTCCAACATCGAAGTCTGGTGCTCAAGCATTGGATCTGATGTTGAGCTCTGAAATTCGGAAATTATATAGATAAAAACAAAATTAAAGTAGGAATGACTTATTCTACAAGCAATCATACTGAACATTTTGTAGTGAGTGGTCTTACTTTTTCTATGTGTGTATCCTTTTGTATTTGGAGAATGGTACTCCGAGGAATGTTTTTGATTTCTTGTGTGGAGGCACTGTGCTGATTCTTTCCTAGGCCATGGTCAGTGGCATCACTTTGGATGTTCACCATTTCCTGTAAAGAGCTACTGGGCTCAAGGATTTCCGATAGCTGGCTGGTGGCATCAACTTGAGGTTTCTCTAGTCCAGTTGCAGTGATCTTTTGTGGATGGTAAATCAACTCTTGGCCTGTTGCACTACTTTGATAGCCTGCCATATCTTTGGCAATGCTAACATTGTGACACTTTTCTACAGACATGACAGATACTTTGTTCTGAGTACCCACTAACAGGGCATTTAGATTATCTTGACGGTGTAATACTTGCTCAGTTTCCAAGTCAGCCAGCACATGTGCCTCTACATTTTTCCCTGCTACTTTAGACACTGTTTTGGGTGGAAGGTATGAGACAAAGATTACATTTGAGTCCTCGTCCTCATCAACATCAGACTGTCTAGAAGGCTGTTCTGTTACATCCTTTGTTAAAACTATCTGGCATGCAAGGTCATCCTGGGGTTCATCATCACACAAGTCGATTATTTCATCTGGTATGACAATGTGTTTTGGGTCAGGTCTGGTTTTATTTGGCAATTGTGTTTTAAATGAAGAGCTTGATGATTTGGTGGGTGGGGAAATGATTCTCTTGTTGAATCCAAGACTTTCAGTTGCATGTGTGGAGGAGTAACTCATGTTCCTATTGGCCTCCAAAGGTTCTGATGGTCGGTTACAAAGCTCAGGAGTTTTCTTGGCCACAAAATACACTTTACCATTATACATCACTAAGGCATTGTCCTTCTCTTGGTCATTGTTTTTCTTACTCTCTTGGGTAGGTGAAAAATTTGCTGTGTTGTCAGATGTTTCGTTTGCCTTTTCCATCTTTGCCAGAGTTTTCAGAATTTCTGAGGTCATTGAGGTGGATTTCACAGGAACAAGGCATGGAGCAGGTGAGCCATCTGTTTCCTCAATCACCCACTTAATAGGAGTGACTGGTCGTTTGCTATCTTTGGAAGTAGTTGAACACTGTGTTGAACATGTTGAAGAGCATGTAGAAATGGTCTGGCCAGATGAAACTTGAATACGACTGAGGGAGAGGGCTGCTGTTGAAGACTTTGGACATTGTGGATTAACACCTTGTTTCTGTGGATTAACACCTTGTTTCATTGTCTGGACAGGGGATACATAAAGAACCATTGGCGAATTTGAGACATAGGACATAGGTGAAGTAAATATTTGTCTCTTTATGGCTGGGGGGAGTGCGGATGCCGGGAGAGTTTTGACTTGAGCATTAGGGGGGATTTGAAGATATTGTCCATTTGGAAGAGCTGGAGATTTCACAGTGACTGGCAGCTGTTTCTTAAGGCCAAATGTCTGCCGGTAGGTCAGCTCAGGTGATGTCAAAGATCCGGCACATTGGGCTGACTTTGATGTTGCTATAGGAGTGTGGATGCGCACTGAAGGATACGTTCCTGCATTTGTGGAGGTACTCAGGATTTGAGATGGCCATTTACTCACAAACTGTCCTTTAGCTGTGGGTTTTAAAGGAGGCATCTCCCTCATTGCAACTGATGGCAGATTTAAGTTCAAATCTCCTTGAGGTTCAGTACACTTTATGGTGCTTGTTGGTGATCGAACAAACTGCCCATTGACTTTTTGAACAGGGATCAGTTTCATAACATTTCTCCCATCAGTTCCCACAGCTGGCATCGCTTGGTAAAAGACACCTGTCCCACTAAAGAAAAGGAAAAACAAAAAACAAAGATTTTATTCTGGCTGGAAACCTTACAGTTTTTTGGGGATTATCAAAATATAAATGTTGATATTTGTATTGTTTTCACTATGTGTAGTGGAAATACAAATGTCTTTTGCATATTTCAAGTTTACCCACAGAGTGAAGATATTAGCAGAGCTAATCCATGACTGATTGTAAACCATAGATATCAGGGTGAAGTGCCCCGGTCAAATAGATGTTTTCTATCTTGCTAACTTGGGGATTGACACTAACAACTCTTTATTTCTTAGTTTAATGCAGAGGTTTTCAACCTGTGTTCCATGACATTTTTTTTAAAAGGTTTTTATTTTTTAGGGGGCAATTTATGGAGTGATTTTTTTTCCCTCTCCTGTGAGGATTTCCCGAACTGATGCATTGGAGACAAACTGTCTCACATAGTGCTCAGATCATATTCAGTTTCTGATCAAATTGGACAGTGAGGCAATTAAGGCCGCACCTGCAGTTGATACCCAAAAACCGCACCTGTACCCATATATCCCGTCCCAGGGTTTCCCCCAGAAAATGTGTTACTTACGGCAGCCGGGTTCATGTCCTTCTAAATTACAGTGTGCCAACTTTTTTGACCATGTTCACTGTGTATGGCTGCTTTTTTGGGAATGCTCACTCAAGGCGGCTAGCATTCCTTGTCTGGGCGGCCGCCTTAATAACAAAGTGGTGCGGGAAACCCTGCATCCCAAACTGACACTATTTTCTGCCAAGTATTCGCACAGGTTTTAAATAGTTGGTTAAACCATGCACAGAATCGGCGCTACGGCGCCTCAACATCTGTCATGTTTTATAGACTGTCATTTTTTTTTTACTAAACACATTACAGACAGGAAGTAGGAAGTGAAAATGACAAAATAACAACTATGCAATGATGTAGGACATTATCCTGCACAAACAACACCAACAATTTCTGGAAGTGAAAAATACCTGGGATTCAAAAAAGAATAGAAATATAGTGAGAAATGGGTGTAGCATTTTGATGTTGACTTGTTTGAATGGCCCCCAAACATTGCACACTGGTCCAGTTGACCTGGGGGCTTGACAATATGCACTGAAGTCTTTCTCATCATGGTTTACATGCTTTTACAGATATAAAACATACATACGTTCTTTTAAAAAAAAATATTTATGTATTCTTAACGAGACCATTTTATTTTGATACACGTTTGTACATTAGCAGGAATGTAGCACAATATGGATGGGAAAGCAGCTATAATTACCCTGTGACAATAACATTTGTTTTGGTTAAATTCAACAAATAATCGTGATAATTAATCGTGATCTCAATATTGACCAAAATAATCGTGATGATCATTTTGGCCATAATCGTGCAGCCCTACATTCATTCATACGTCTTCTCCGCAGCAGCGATATGCAGCTTGCAAGTGCACGCACTTTATAGAACACATTTGCAGGTTTTTGTAAAGTAGCTACAATACTTTACAATCACTTTAATTGAAGCAAACTTTTTTCTGTCGCACAAAATGTGGCCAAACAACGTGTTCTTTTTCCATTCATCCATTTTCGTCCGCTTACCCGGGATCGGATTGCGGGGGCAGCAGCTCCAGCAGGGGACCCCAAACGTCCTTTTCCCGAGCCACATTAACCAGCTCCGACTGGGGGATCCCGAGGCGTTCCCAGGCCAGGTTGGAGATACAATCCCACCACCTAGTCCTGGGTCTTCCCTGAGGCCTCCTCCCAGCTGGACGTGCCTTGAAACACCTCCCTAGGGAGGCGCCCAGGGGGCATCCTTACCAGATGCCCAAACCACCTCAACTGGCTCCTTTCGACGCAAAGGAGCAGCGGCTCTACTCTGAGATCCTCACAGATGACTGAGCTTCTCACCCTATCTCTAAGGGAGATGCCCGCCACGCTCCTGAGGAAACCCATTTCGGCCGCTTGTACCCTGGATCTCGTTCTTTCGGTCATGACCCAGCCTTCATGACCATAGGTGAGGGTAGGAACAAAAACTGCCCGGTAGATTGAGAGCTTTGCCTTCTGGCTCAGCTCTCTTTTCGTCACAACGGTGCGATACAATGAGTGTATTGTACCCTCAATTGCGAACAAGACCCCAAGGTATTTGAACTCCTTCACTTGGGGTAAGGACTCATTCCCTACCTGGAGTAGGCACTCCATCGGTTTCCTGCTGAGAACCATGTCCTCAGATTTAGAGGTGCTGATCCTCATCCCAGCCACTTCACACTAGGCTGCGAACCGATCCAGTGAGTGCTGAAGGTCGCAGGCCGATGATGCAATCAGGACCACATCATCTGCAAAAAGTAGCGATGAGATCCTCAGCCCACCAAACTGCAACCAATCCCCACCCCGACTATGCCTCGATTTCCTGTCCATAAATACTACAAACAAGATTAGTGACAAAGTGCAGCCCTGGCGGAGACCAACCCTCACATGAAACAAGTCACACCACAGCTCCCCACCGCAGCTTCAGCAATGGAGGTTTTGAACATTGTCCACTCTGGTTTAATGGCCCCAACCTTCACAGGGATGCACGAAAAGCTCCGCCGTAGGCGTGAGTTGAAAGTCTGTCGGACAGGGGCCTCCTCCAGACGTTCCCAATTCACCCGCACTACCTGTTTGGGTTCACCAGGTCTGTCCAGAGTCTTCCCCCACCCCCTGACCCAACTCACCACCAGATGGTGATCGGTTGACAGCTCTGCCCACTCTTCACCCGAGTGTCCGAAACATACGGCCTCAGATCAGATGAAACAATTATAAAATAGATAATTTACCTTCGGCCTAGGGTGCTCTGGTACCAAGTACACTTATGAGCATCCCTATGTTCGAACATGGTGTTCGTTATAGACAATCCATGACTAGCACAGAAGTCCAACAATAAACAACCACTCGGGTTTAGATCAGGGAGGCCGTTCTTCCCAATCACGCCTCTCCATGTGTCTCCATCATTGCCCATGTGCGCATTGAAGTCCCTCAGCAGAACTATGGAATCCCCAACTGGAGCCCCATACAGGACTCCATTCAAGGTCTCCAAGAAGGCTGAATATTCTGAACTCCTGTTTGGTGCATATGCACAAACAACAGTCAGAGTTTTCCCCCAGCAACCTGCAGACACAGGGAGGCGACCTTCTCGTCCACCGGGGTAAACTCCAACGAAGTGGCGCACAGCCAGGGGCTTGTGAGTATCCCCACACCCGCCCGGCGCCTCACACCCTGGGCAACTCCGCAGAGAGTTTTCCTTGTTAGTCTAGCTTGACTTTGAACCCAGTCTCTTTGTGCAGCAAGCTATGAGATTATGTTGCAAATGGTATAATAATGATTTTATTTCGCCGGGCTTATTTAATTTCTGTGATGTCGGAACGGGCCTGGGCTCAGACTGGGCTAATTTTTCAGACCCGATGACAACTCTAACAGAAACCAAAGTCCTATACTACAAAGCAAGTTCAACATGCCCAAGATTTTTTTCATTAGCTGGCATCGCTAAGCCTAACATCTGCAATCCTACATAAGCAGTGTCACGACGGTGGTCAATTTGTTCAATCAACCCAAGTTTTACTAAATGTAGCAACGAGGGCGTTCATATAAAAGGTGTGGTGTGTGCACCATGACCAATTACAGACATGGACAAGTCTACCAGAGCCACATATTTCACTCAAGGAGCATATTAGCTTTTGAGAAATATGAGGAATATATGGATGCAATCTGAGACTGATCACTCTGGGAAACCCTATGATAGGAATATGCTGCATTTAATTTACAACAGTAAAGGTCATACAGTTGTGATCATAAATTTGTATACCCTAACAGAAATTGTGAAACTTCAGCGTTGATTTTAACAAAATATGACTGTTCATGCAAACAATCTTGACTGTTATGTAAGAATAGAGATCATATGAAGCCATTAATTATCACAGTTGTTTGGCTCCTTTGTAAACCATAATGATAACAGAAATCACCCAAATGGCCCTGATCAAAAGTGTACATACCCTTGAATGTTTGGCCTTGTTACAGACACACAAGTAAAATGGCAATTAAATCTCACGTAGATGCACTGAGCAGGCTTTATACTGAGCCATGGGGAGCAGAAAAGAACGGTCAAAAGCCCTGCGTAATAAGGTACTGGAATTGCATATAGTTGGAATAAGATATAAAAATATATCTGAAGCCTTACAAATGCCAATCAGTACTGTTCAATTACTTATTAAAAAAACAGTCTGGGATCTCTTAATACCAAGCCAAGATCTGCTAGACGAGAAAGTAAGATTTCAGCCAAAACTGCCAGAAGAATTTTTCAGGATACAAAGAAAAACTTAAAGGTAACCTCAGGAGACATATGAGCTGCATGGTCGAGTTGCCAGAAAGAAGCCTTTACTGCGCCAGTGTCACTAAAAAGCCTGATTACAATATGCCCGACAACACCTTGACACGCCTCACAACATCTGGCACACTGTAATTTAGAGTGACATGACCAAAATAGAGCTTTATGGTCACAACCATAACCGCTATATTTGGAGGGGCCTATAGTGAAAAGAGTACCATCCCCACTGTGAAGCATGGTGGTGGCTCACTGATGTTTTGGGGTGTGTGAGCCCTAAAGGCACGGGGAACCTTGTAGAATATATGTCAAGATGAATGCAGCATGATCAGACAATAATGGCAGACAATTTGCATTATTCTGCTCAAAAGCTGCGCATGGGATGCTCTTGGACTTTCCAGCATGACATTAGCCGCTTTCCGACCACGTAGTTACAGGAACGTAGTTATAGGAACAGTCCACTTCTAAACAGTTCTACGAACTACTCTCCCCCAAAACCGGATTTGCTATTTGCATTCGCACTGGTCAAGTGGCCAGAGGAACTGGTAGGAGGGGTAAGAGAGTGACGCAGGCACCGCAACAGGCTTTTATAGCGTCATCTCTAGACTTTAGCATAGCGCCACATACAACAACATTTCACAGTTTAATGTTTGTAACACTGGGTGTATGATTGGAGATAAGTGTGTAAATCATCTTATGTCTAAGCGGATGACCTGGTTGTTTTCCTGGTTCCTTCAGCGGCTTGCTGTTCGTTCAGATTACGAGGCTGAAAACGACATCCAATACAATTTTTTTTTTAAATAATGTTGTGTTGATAATATAGTTCTACGGAGTTCGAACCGCGGGGTTTAAAAACTAGGCTGGAGTCATAGAAATTGAGTAGCTACTTAACACAGAAACACAAAAGGCTCCAGCATAATATGTAGTATTATAAGGAACAGACAAACGAAGCGACCGGCCAATTGGACCAATCAACGTAGACCTAGGAAAAGACCCTGCTCTGGAGTAGGAGCTAAAAAGGTTATAGGAACGGCAGTGTGAGGAACTAAATAATCCCGCAATTTCTTCTATCGGAGCACAAGAAAAAAAGAGTTATAGGAACGTTATGTTCTAGGAACTGCAAAAATCCCTGCAGTCGGAAAGCGGCTATTGACTCTAAGCACTAAGCAAAGTTGACCCTCCAGTTGTTACAACAGAAAAAGGTGAAGGTTCTAGAATGGCCATCACAGTCTCCTGAACTCAATATCATCGAGCCACTTTGGAGAGTTCTCAAACATGTGGTTCATGCAAGATGACGAAAGACTTTGCATGACCTGGAGGTATTTTTGCCAAGATGAATGGGCAGCTACTGTATACCACCTGCAAGAATTTAGGGCCTCATAGACAACTATCACAAATGACTGCATGCTGTTATTGATGCTAAAGGAGGCAATACACCATATTGAGAACTGAGGGTATGCAGACTTGAATAGGGGTCATTTCATTATTTTCTTTGTTGCCATGTTTTGTTTTATGATTGTGCCATTCTCTTATGACCTACCGTTGAATATGAATCCCATGAGAAATAAAGAAAAGGTTTTGCCTGCTCACTCAAAATGGTACTGTACATCTATTCTCCAGGGGTTTTCCATTGCGAATTGCACATCAGAAAGGGTTTATGCTTAGGTTATCTGCATCACTCACAGCTTACAGTGCATCTGCAAAGTATTCACAGTGCTTGAAAAAATGAAAAAGCAAATGTACATAAGTATAAGGGCTGGGCGATCTGGCTGAAAACTCTATCACGATAAAAGGGTTTCATATCCGCTGATATCAATAATTAATTATCTGTTTTATGACCTATTTAGAATAAGGAGCAGGAAAAAAATATTAAATTTAAACATTTTTATTTTAAATTGAACCTTCCACTGATTATAATCCACTCTGTTATAAAGGCAGAAATGTCAACACAACCATGGAACACACTCAAATAATACAAATGTAAACATAAGTCTAAAATCACAATGAACACTTAACAATTATCTGTTACACTAAGGTGCAAAATTAGAATACTTAACAAATGGTTAATAAAGTGTAAAAAAATTGTGCAAAGTGTTAAATATAAACAGAGAAACCTGAGACCTGAGAAGGTGGGGAAAACAAGTTTGTGATATAGCCTACCAGTCTTGGTGGGGACGACGGTTTTGCATAATTTGCAGAAGACATTGGTCTGACTACGGTCAGACTTTTAAAACACAAAAATCTGCCATACTGGCGAGCTGACTTTTCCCGTTTTAACAAGAATTTCCTCGCTCGCTGCGGCATTAATTTTCCACTTATCAGTTTCAGTTTCAGAAGAATCCAACACGACTCACGAGACAGTAATATTGCGCAACCAAACTTGATACTGTTAAATGATTGGCTGTTAGCGTGTCACTCACTACGTTGCTAGGTTACCAGAGAGTGATTGCCCTTGTTTATATAACAAAAATTGCTTTGCAAACGCTGGTTTCTTAGGACGAAGCAAAGGAAATAATTGAACATTTTATCAAACACATTTTTTATTGATATTGATTACATGTCAATCGTGAGACAAATCGTTATCGTTTTATCGCCCAGCCCTAATAAGTATTCACAGCCTCTGCTCAATACTTTAAAGGCACCTTTGGCAGCAATTACATTACAATTTTGAGTATGATGCTACAAGCTTGGCACACCTATTTTTGGGCAGTTTCTCCCATTCTTCAAAGTAGGTCTTCTTAAGCTCCCTCAGGTTGGATGGGGAGCGTCGATGCACAGCCATTTTTAGATCGCTCCAGAGATGTTTAATCGGGTTCAAGTCTGGGCTCTAGCTGGGCCACTCAAGGACATTCACAGAGTTGTCCTTTAGCCACTTCTTTGTTATCTTGACTGTGTGCTTAGGATTGTTGTCCTGTTGGAAGATCAACCTTCGCCCTAGTCTAAGGTCCAGAGTGCTCTGGAGCAGGTTTTCAGCAAGGATGTTACATTGCTGCATTCATCTTTCACTCGATCCTGACTAGTCTCCCAGTTCCTGCAGCTAAAAAACATCCCCACAGCATGATGTTGCCACCATCATGCTTCACTATACAAATGGTGATGAGGGGTGCCTGGTTTCCTCCAGACATGAAGCTTGCCATTCAGGCCATAGAGTTCAATCTTTGTTTCATCAGACCAGAGGTCTTTGTTTCTCATGGTCTGAGAGTCCTTCAGGTGCCATTTGACAAACTCCAGGCGGGCTTTCTTGCCTTTTATTGAAGAGTGGCTTCCACCTGGCCATTTTACCATACAGGCCTGATTGGTGGAGTGCTGCAGAGATGGCTGTTCTTCTTGAAGATTCTCCTTTCTCCACAGAGAAATGCTGGAGCTCTGTCGGGGTGACCATCGGGTTCTTGGTCACCTCCCTGACTAAGGACCTTCTTCCCCGATTGCTCAGTTTGGCCGGGCGGCCAGCTCTAGGAAGAGACCTGGTGGTTTTAAACTTCCAGTTTATGGATGTCAGAGGCCACAGTGCTCATTGGGCCCTTCAATGCTGCAGATATTTTTCTGTACTCTTCCCCAGATCTGTGCCTCGATACAATCCTGTATCAGAGGTCTACAGACAAATCCTTGGACTTCATGGCTTGGTTTGTGCTCTGACATGCACTGTTAACTGTGTGACCTTTATATACACAGGTGTGTGCCTTTCCAAATCATGTCCAATCAACTGAATTTACCACAGGTGAACTCCAGTCAGGTTGTGGAAACATCAAGGATGATCAGTGGAAACAAGATGCACCTGAGCTCAATTTTGAGTGTCATGGCAAAGGCTGTGAAAACTTATGTACATGTGCTTTATTCTTTTTTTCTTTTTAATAAATTTGTTAAGATTTCAAACACACTTCTTTCACATTGCCATGATGGGGTACAGTTTGTAGAATTTTGAGGAAAATAATGAATTTATTCCATTTCGGAATAAGGGTGTAACATCACAAAACGTGGAAAGAGAAGCATTATGAGTACTTTCCAGATGCACTGTAACTACATTAGTAGCTACTAGCTAGCTTGGTTTACGGAACAGTAGCTAAAAAAAATAAAGAACATAATTTCAATTAAAAATGTACTTGCCAACTTCAAATCAACCAAAAAAAACTAATGTATAATCTATGTAACATACCATTAATCTGTCCTTTTGGCCCAAAGTTTACATAGATTTTTTTAATTATTGCTAGTTAGATATTGTGAAATGTCGATTTTGTTACTCTACTATTGTTTGTATTTTCTTATTTGATGTTTTCCACCTCTGGATATATGCTAGGTCCTAATGTTTACTAGTCCTAAAACATCTTAGCATTTTTCAAAAAAGTTACATATTGCAGGTTTAAATATAGACCTGTGTTGAATGAACAACCGGTTTGTCTCTGTGCCAATACAAATATTAATTGGCATATGTTCATTTATAAAACATGTAAATATGAATAAAAACAGATTTGTTCATTGGCATATACGGTGTGAGCAGGATAAACAATTTCTCCATATAGTGGATTTGTGGTATTTTACGTAATTATTAGTGCTGTCAGTTAAACGCGTTATTAACGGCGTTAACGCAAACCCATTTTAACGTCGTCAATTTTTTTATCACGAGGTTAACGCAAATCCAGTTCACAACAATTGGCCTAGCAAAATTTGTAGTTTTATTCACATGCTGTTGCAACAACTAGTAACGTTAGAAAAACTACAACACCACACCGGATCTAGCTACAGCGGAAACAAAACAACAGGCACGCCGAACACACTTGTTTGGGCTTGCATTGCGAGCTGGCCAAAGAGTAGTAGGTTACGTTACGTTTTGAGTGGATGGCGAGCGCGAGACGCCGAAATGGATGCCAACAAAATTCTGAATGGAAAGTTTACTTTTTAAAAGTTGCCAAATGGTTCCATTGACAAGACAAAAGTGATCTGTGTGTTTTGGTCGTTTTGAACTGAGCTATCATTGCAGCACGTCCAGTCTGAAATATCACTTGATGGCAAAGCAAATTCTCCGCCCCCTCGTCAAAGCCAGGCGAGAATGGATTCATCAGACAGTCTGCCAATGTTGTTTTCAATAAAAAAACATTTGCACAAAGCAAGCCGACCCACTTTTCCATGTTGTTGAGTCCATTGCTTCCAAAATCACTACACACATCTAGGACCTTCCTTTCAACTTACTACAACTACTGATTGTTGGAAAGATTGCTCTGCCTATTTGTTATATATTATTATTGCAATATAAATTCAATAGCTTCACTGTTATTGAGTCTATTGTTTTTTTAAATCCCTCCACAGATATACGATCTCTCAGATGTAGAAAAGGTATTGAGTATAAGTACTTTTCCTAGTAACTCTGAGTTCACAATTTTAGGGAAGTCCATACTGAAGACCAAACTTATCTGGTAAAGGATGTCCATATCTTAACATTATCCTATAAAAAAAACTGATAGAGAAATAAGAATGTAAATCATGGTCACCGGTAAGATAAAAACACCCTTTACCAGATAATTTTTGTCTTCAGTAAGGACTTTCCAAAACATATGAACTCAGAGTTACTCAGAAAAGTACTTTCACTCTACTTTTTCCACCTATGGGAGACTGTAGATGTGTGGAAGGATTTTGGAAGCAATAGACTGAACAACAGTGAAGCTATTGAATTTATATCGCAATAATAATAATAATAATACATAATAAATAGGCAGAGCAATCTTTTCAAAAATTAGCAGTTGTAGTAAGTTGATAGGGAGGCCCTAGATGTGTGTAGTGATTTTGGAAGCAATAGACTCAACAACAGTGAAGCTATTGAATTTATTCCAATATAAATATATAATAAATAGATACAGCATTCTTTTCAAGAATTAGCAGTTGTAGTAAGTTGATAGGGAGGCCCTAGATATGTGTAGTGATTTTGGAAGCAATAGACTCAACAACAGTGAAGCTACTAAATTTATATCGCAATAAAAATATATAATAAATAGGCAGTGCAATCTTTTCAAGAATTAGCAGCTGTAGTAAGTTGACATGGAAGCCCTAGATGTGTGGAGTGATTTTGGAAACAATAGACTCACTAACAGTGAAGCTATTGAAATGTATGTTTGTATCAACTTTCGGTTTTGCACTTTGTAGACGGTGCCTAGACGTTCGGCTGAAGGCAGAACGCTCACATTGCTGCATTTAATTTATCCACATATTTCGATGGTTCTTTCGGATGAAAACCGTGTTGTAGCTTGTTGTCTACCTTACTACGGTTAAATAGAGCTGCCTACTGTGTAATGAAAACGTTTCGCTTATGATCTATTGAACCGCAAACCGCGAATCTGCCAATTTCTGTCTAACTTTACCGAAGTACATTTTGTTTAGTTTTTTTCTGTCTATCCCACTTTCGGTACCGAACGGGCATGGGTCTATTTATACCTCTCAGAACGGATCTCTTATTGGGCCCATACGAACGGATCTGCATTTTTGATAATTGTATATCCATAACGGGTTCAGGTAGTAGGTTCAGGTATACGTTCCGGATCGTGAACACCTACCTAAGAGAACTGCCCTGCTCAAGAATAGTGGCCCAAACTACCAGTCAAATTGTGTAGAAATCTCATTCAGAGCTACAGTCAGCGCGTGATTGCAGTGTCCAAAGGCTGTGCAACGAATATAATTGTGGTTCACCATTTAAAATTTAACATTAATTTGAGTTTAAATGGTACAAAATAGGCTGCCTGGTTTCAAATGTTAATGATCAAAACGCTTTCCAGAGATCATTTATGTATTGTTTACATAGGCATATTTGCATTGTGACTTTCAATGCGTAAACTGCACATTCATGTGTTACAAGTGCTTAAGCTACCGGCCAAGTGATAAAAAAATACTGTAGCTTACAAAAATACTATAGCTTAAATACATAACTGGATACATATTTAAACTTACCTGAGACAACCACCTTGAGATGCCATCGTTTTACCAATGTATGAACCTTGATTCATACTCATCGTTATCCAAGGTAGATTGCTAGCTAACCGAAACGCCTGGTAACAGTGTGATAGCTAGTTAGCAAATTACTGGTAACGCCGTTTGGCATCAGTAAGATGGCTATCTTACGTTAGCTTAGGCTAGACCATCTAATGTCTTGTTTATCACACTCAGAGTAAGGTTAGATAGCTAGCTACGTTGTTTTTGCCTAATGTGCAATTTGATGTTCAACTAGTGATACATCCGCAGAACATCCGTCATAGACAGTCATTTCTGTTGGGAAAAGGTTACACTTGCCACTAACAAACAAGAGGGCTATAATCCATTTCCGTGCATTTCCATTTTTTTTGCGTTACACTTCCGAAAAACGTTACCATGGTGCATGTTCAAGATATTGAATGACGTGTTCCCTAGTTCGAGTTCGTCGTTAGCTTGAGAATCGTACTAAGCGGCGCGTGCTAGGCGCAATTGACACCTGTAGCTGTATTACATGGTTGAAATCAATAAGAAATCAACATTTTCCATATAATTATCATCATCAACAGACAGCTAACCAAGAAAGCGAACACAACAGACCAAAACAGACAAAATGTTGACAAAACGTTGTGACTCTTGAATACACAATTCAATAACGCAACATCACTTCCGGGGGAAATAAGCCATTTCCGATGTGATTTGGAGACATCTGAAGGCCGTTTATGAAATTTCATTGTGAATGACTCGGTTCTTTTTATTTGAGAAGGGGAGAGGCTTCAGACTCAATGACATTGCACACTACAGTACTCCTGTACTGCAGAAATTCTATATTTTGGACATGGATATGTTATTGTACTGCACTGTACTGCAGTACAACTGCACTGTAGTTAGATAAACTGCAGTACAACTGTATATATTTTTGTAAGGGGTATGTTTATTTTTATTTTCAATAATTTATAGATTTAGTGTAGCAAGATTGCTCTAACAGCCTATGCCTCCCTTCCAAACGACAGCTGCTGCATGGCTACAAGATTTCCCTAGCCCTACAATGCATGAACAGCCGACTGTTTCGATGATACCGATGGGCCTCGTCATTACCCAAGCAAGTTGTTTGGGCTTGTTAATGCTCTGACTGGGCTCGACTTCAGCCTTAAGGAAAATAAAGTTGTCGTAATTTGTACCCAGTATTTTTCCGATTTTATTGCTTTGTAGATAGTTGTAAGCCTCTGTGCTCTTATAGTTTCTTAGTGTCTCACCATCAACAACCTCACTAAGGACGAAATAGTTAAAGATATCCACATAGCTAACGCCTGGCCACAATTTCATATTGTCTACCCATTCTGTTAATTTAGACGGATGGGGCACTTTAACTGTACTATCATCAGATAGTCAGATCCATGCAACCATCTGTGAGATGTGATCGATATGCCAGAGGCGTTGTTGTAAAAGTCTACTCCTGATGATCTCAGTGACAGTATACAAGAGGATAGATAATCCAACCAAGCGTTTAGCTGATAGCAGTAGCTATCAGAGTTCGGGAAAGTAGTGAATATGAATGGACGAACAGACGGAATTCATTCCTATGGAGAGAAAGTGAAGTCAATTAGAAGCCATCTTTCGGTGATAGCCGAGCATACTGCGCAGCCTCAAGATGAGCGTGATGATGTAGATGTGACATGAGCAACGTGTTTGAACCATAGATTGTATAATTACTGGATGAAGCCATGTGTGACATCACCCATTGGTTTGTTAAGATCTGATTTGGGTCATCGAATTTGCCGTTACGGGCGCAGACACAGAGGTGGACATTTACTTGAGTAAAAGTATTTTTCTGAGTAACTCTGAGTTCACAAGTTTTGGGAAGTCCCTACTCAAGACCAAATTGATCAGGTAAAGGGAGTTCATATCTTAACAGTAACCTATAAAACAATTAGCAAGAGTAAAGGAAATATCAATCATGGTCACCGGTAAGATGTGAACTCCTTTTACCTGATGAATTTGGTCTTAAGTAGGGACTTCCCAAAACTTGTGAACTCAGAGTTACGCAGAAAAGTACTTTTACTCAGTACTTTGTCCACCTCTGCTTTCCGGGATATGTTATGCTGGAGGACTAGGGAGGCAGTTGCAGGGTACTGAAGAGCCACGGCTGCAGCCTCTGCCGTGAAAGAGGCAAAGCAGCGGGTGTGGGAGAAGTTCGGAGAGGACATGGAGAAGGACTTTCGATCGGCACCAAGGTGCTTCAGGAAAACCATTTGCCACCTCAGGAGGAGGAAGCGGGGAATCATCCAAGCTGTATACAGTAAGGATGGGACTCTGTTGACCTCAACTCAACTGAGGAGGTAATAGGGCAGTAGAAGGAGCACTTTGAGGAACTCCTGAATCCAACTAATATGCCCTCTATATTAGAGGCAGAGCTAGAGGATGATGGGGGATTGTCATAATTTTCCCTGGTGGAAGTCACTGAGGGAGTCAAACAACTCCACAGTGGCAAAGCCCCAGGGATTGATGAGATCCCTAAAGAAATACTGAAAGCTCTGGGTGTGGAGGGGCTGTCATGGATGACATGCATCTTCAACATTGAATGGAAGTCTGGAACAGTGCCAAAGGAGTGGCAGACTGGGGTGGTGGTTCCCCTTTTCAAAAAGGGGGACAAGAGGGTGTGTGCCAATTACAGGGGTATCACACTTCTCAGTCTCTGTGGTAAAGTCTACTTCAAGGTGCTGGAAAGGAGGGTTCGGCTGATAGTCGAACCTCAGGTTGAAGAGGAACAATGTGGATTCCATCCTGGTCGTGGAACAACGGATCAGATCTTTACTCTCGCAAGGATCCTAGAGGGGGTCTGGGAGTATGCCCATCCGGTTTACATGTGTTTTGTGGACCTGGAGAAGGCGTATGACTGGGTCCCCCGAAAGATACTGTGGGAGGTGCTGCGGGAGTATGGGGTGAGGGGGCCCCTTGTTAAGGCCATCCAATCTCTGTATAACCAAAGCGAGAGCTGCGTCCGGGATCTCGTCAGTAAGTCAGACTCGTTTCAGGTGAGGGTTGACCTCCACCAGGGCTGCGCTTTGTCACCAATCCTGTTTGTAGTATTTATGGACAGGATATCGAGGCGTAATCGGGGTGGAGATGGGTTGCAGTTCGGTGGGCTGGGGATCTCATCGCTGCTTTTTGTAGATGATGTGGTCCTGATGGTGTTGGTAAGCAGTTTAAGTAATCCTTTATGTTTAGTTAAGACAGGTTGAGCACAGGTAGAATGTTAAGGTTAGGGATAGTGAAGAGTGTGGTTTCTATCTTTAATGCAGGGCCTGTTGTCTGTCTTGAACGTTATGGGCCTCATTCTGAGAGTCAGGGCTTCTCCTATAGGAGAAGAGAGGAGTAGTCAAGGCTCTTTAGATTAGGGCCCAGGGAACAAGGATCTAGCAAGGAGCGAGGGACAGGCACTATGTAGTATGGAACATATATGTTCAGACACTCAAGGTCAGGAACGGTATGGCCCAGAACATTAAGAGATAGGGACCCACGTAGGCAGTGAACAACAATCCCACATGTATATAACCAGTTCCATATGAGCATTCGGGGCATTTTCCCCACACGTCTTGATGCCTTGTTATGAGATGACCCTGTAATCATAACAAGGATAACTTTATTAAAGCATTCTATTATCTACCACAACCTGACTCCTGAAACTATCATTTCAACGAAGATCCTGTTAAGCTTGGAATTACCATCTTACAAGTGGCGCCCAACGTGGGGCAAGTATGGAACACAGCATAAGTTGCGTGGTTATGACACAATAGAATATTTATATACCAAAACTCCTGCTACGGGGCCATAACGTGAGATACAAGGTAATGCTGCTTTTCATACATTGTCCTGTTTCTTTAGAAATAAACAATGGACAAATTAAGTCTTTAAAGTTAAAATATGTAGTTTTTAGACGCTAGGGGTCTCTTAATCGAAACAATAACAAAAGACGTACTTTGCATTAAAAAAAGCAAAAATAATTATACCTATATTATATATATTTTTTTGTTGTGTACTTACAATATCCTAAATGTTTCCACCATCTTTCAAACCCAGAGAAATTTGTAATGTATTTCGAAGACACAGGTTGTTTCGTTTTGTCTCTGTCAATGGCGTCATATAACCTTTGACTCCTCTAGTTTATTTTTTATTTTTTATTTAACCTTTATTTAACCAGGTGGGCACGGTGAGAACAATTTCTCATTTAAAACGGCGACCTGGCCAAGATAAAGCAAAAAGGTGCAAGTACAGACAGAGTTACACATAAATACAAATACACAAGAATTACACAAAGGGTACAGTAAGGACAAAAGATAAAAAAATAAAGTCGAAATACAG
>JACXGM010001105.1:39951-51867 GCA_016801145.1 Umbra pygmaea | reverse complement strand
AATGCATCTAGTGTAAAAATATTTATTTAGCATGGAAATCACTATTGAAGGCCTCTGACATTGTAATGCTGTCAAATGGGTGGGACTTACAAACATATCCTTCCAAATAACACAATCAACTCTGTGAGACTTTCAAATTCATTGACTGATTCTTCCTCCAGTTTGTCATACCAAATTGTGTCTAAGAAGATTTTAGTCTTACCCACTTGACTAGATAAAATGCCAAATGAATTTAATGGCAGTAACCAAGCCCTCACAGACTCCATAATAAAACATATAGGTATGTACCGTTTAACCCAGGGATACCCAATCCTGTTTCTGTAGACCTACAATCTGTTCAACCATAATTTAGCATACTAATATTTTAACTGATTTTAATAATAGCTGGATGAAAAGCTATATCAGGTTAGTTAGAACTGGATTGAAGAGAAAACCTAAAAGACAATAGATCACCAGGAACAGGGTTGGGCAACCCAGCTTTGCCCCCTGCGTGGAACGCTTTCAAGATGAAGACTACCAAAATATATCACTGATATTTTAACAAAATCTAAGCAAAAGTGAATTCAAATCTGTATTAAATTTTCAAGTGAACTGAAAGCACCAACGTTGGAATGCTTATTTCATATTTGAACTAGTTGGAAACTGTCAAGCATAAATCTACAGCAGTCATTCTTCACAATATAGGATTTCTAACATATTTATTGAATAAGATTAAAACAAATATCCCCATGACAGAAGTTTCCCTCCAATCAATTACCCATTTTTGTATTTTAAGTTCTTATTCCCATGTTCCCACTTGATTATGTATAAACATGATTGAACCCAACACAGGCCAGGGGACTGCAGTATGATGCAGCAGTCAACGCAGAAATCTTCATCAGGCTTGAATATTTAAAACAACTGAACTCAGGGAAAGGTCTAGACTGATTAAAAGCACCTTATATTTAATACCCAAAGTATTATTTCCATTCATGACAACTTTCATTTGCATTAAAAAACAGTGCAGTCTGCAGTCACCATTCTCCAAGGTGAAACTCCAATCTTTGAAAGTCATTCAATTTCAACTTAACTCTTTCAAGTCTGCATGACCTTAAAGCTGTCCCAAAGTAGCAGATCAGTTTCAATTGAAATACAGAGCCAAATATCAACACAAGCATTCTGAACTAATAAAGTGCAAGTCTGATTGTAATACATCATAGCAATGAAAATGCTGAAGCATACAGCCATTTATATTGATTATACCTCAAACGCATTGAGAGAAAAAGAACTACAAGTACCAAGGTCTTAAAGTGCAATGTAAGGATTTTAATGACACAGCAACACTGTGCAGGCAAGTAAATGTCAGTTGTCTACATTACACTGCGATGTTTAAAATAACTGCACAATAATAAAAACAGACACATCGACTAGCTCTTGAAACCGACAACTACTGTAGGTTCCCCTTTTAAAAGGGACTACATTTCCAGTGCTTGATAATCAGACTGCCTAAGCTTCACCCTCAGAAACATGGACACTGACTGGAGTTTCAGCTAAGCCAGCCAGCGTCACAGTACAGGCCAGTGAGGGACTAACTCAGACTATGATTACAATTATCGCAGTGGCCAACATGGTTACCGACATCAAGCACTGAAAATGCAGGCATCTTCTGTACAGCAAATGGCTAAACTGCTGCCATTATTTATTTTTTAAACTAATACAAACTTTAAGAGTGTCTTAATTTATTACAGTGTGCCTTGTGTGCTTTTCATAGTGCAAGTGGATATAATTAGGTAATACATTTATAAATAAATATATTAAGGCGGTGCATTTTATATACATGTGTTAATATCTTGTGCTCCTTCTCGTTGTGTTTCCTGATCAAAGAGAGGAAAAAAAAGTTAGATTGAGTTCTTTGTGAAAATACAAGTTGTTATATACATTAGTGCCCCCATACCTCTGCCCCTCTGGGAGCAAGTGACCTCTAAATCATTACAGTTGTCACATTCAGTGCTTGCAGGCCTCTGATGGACTAACGTCTTGCACAAAGGCCTTCTGTGTGGCTGTCTCACTGAGGAGTCAGAGTGAAGCACAACATGGTTTAATGTAAATAACTAGTCAAGTTAACCAAAACCAGCCATTTGAAAAGAAAAATGTACTTTGCCCTTGTGAACCGTTGTAGGGTTTCCAAGACTTTGGCTTGTTGTTGACACTACTACAACCATCTGGGTCTGACGCATTTGTGTCCTCTTTCCAAGGTTTCTCTGGCAAACAAAATAAATGCACATGGGTAATGATGAAGATGTGATCAAGTAAACAATGACCACTCAAAACGGCGACTCAAGAAGGGACTCTGATGGAAATCTTACCAATAGAAAGCATGGAAGGGGCATTTTTAACTCCTTTTCCTTTACAGTTGTCAGCTTTGACAACAGCTTGGTGCTCCTCGCAGTCAGAGCTCCAGAGGTAACCCTGCTCTTCATGCCACAAGGCATCATGATCCTGACAGCAGCCACTCTTTAGTCTCCTCTTAGAAAACTGCTGAGCAGAGTGCTGAGGCTGTTTGTTAGGATGTCGCTCTTTCTTCATGAGCACCGGAACCTGACGAGTACTCGAGTCCTCTTCGCCACTGTAGTCTTCTTCTAGCACATCTTCAAACTCTTTCTGCACCACAGAACTACAAGGCCCTAGCGCCTTGCCAGGCTTCAGCTCCCCTACCAAGCTTGAGCCACAGCTAAGACAGGTCTTCGAACATGATACAAACCTTTCCTCTGATTTTTCCTTGCCAGAGACTACTTCTGCGTTGCTAGCGGACTCTGCTAGCTTGTAACCGCCCACGTACACGGTGGCTGAGATTGCGTCTGGGTCTTCGGCATCTGTGGAGAACAGCTCGTCTCTGGAGGAGAGCTCATCCATAGACAGGCTCAGGACACTCTGTCGATCCAGTGCCATGTGTGGGTAGTAGCTGTAGTAGTAGGCACTTCCAACAGTGGACAGACTGCGTCGTGGTGGATGTGCCAGACTGGATGAGTCAACATACCACAGCGGATCATCATGCATGCTGGTTGGAACCCCGTCACGAGGCAGCCTGGGTGTGCTGCAAGGCAGGTCCTCCAACTCAGAAGCTAGGATCTCATTGTCCTTCAGCTCAGAATTAGAAGGAATCTGGACCTTTTCACAAACTTGTTCTGAAGACAGACCGTCTAGGGAGCGGCAGCTATACGAAGCACCATTCAGGTTCACGCACTGATTCAAGGTTCCACAGTCATGTTTTACATCCTCTTCCAAAGGCACAGGATGCTCTCCAGATGATCCCTCTATCCCAGGTTTGCCTGTGTTCAAGCACAGCTTGTCAGAGCGGTATTGCTGCATCAACTCCTGTGCATCTTCATGGATATGGTTTTCAGACACAGACCCAGAGCCCAGGGACCAGCAGTCTTGCTTGGTCAGCTCTTCCAGGCAGCTCTGGCTGGACTCTGCATGACAGAGTGCAGAACAAGTAGAATCACTGAATACGCTGCTTGGCAGAAGGCAGCCCCTCTGCCTCTTACACTGCTTGGGATGTCTCTGTGGCAGAGGCCCAGTCTCCAGATTCCTACCCTGAACACTTTGCTCTTCTCTCACATACCCAGAGGAAGACATTGTTGCCTCAGAGGAAGCAAAAGACAAGCTGGTCTTAGAGGTTAGGGACTTAATCCCAGAAGCAAGCGTTGGTTCTCTGTTGCTCTGCTGTTTTTCAGCCGTCACAAGCCCGTCCAGGCCGTCGATCAGCTTGTGAATCGTGTCGCTGGGATCAGTTTGAACCTCGGAACAGGCGGTCACTCGCCGAACACGCGCCTGCTGCTGGAAGTGGTGGCGGAACTGGATGTCATAGGACGCAGAAGAGATGTGTGGGTTGAACATCCTACTGTAGTCAACAGGCTGCAACGGAGCCTGCGGAATCATATACCCTGGATACTGCATATATGGATATGGAGTCATGTATGGACGTCCATAAGGCATTGCTGGAAAATACAGAATGTATACATTTGTATTATAACACACAAAGGTAGAGCTATATTTTAAATAGAAATTTAACCAATCTGAGAGGTTTAAGAAACAGTAAAGTATTGTACCTGAAGGGGGAAGACCAAATTGGCCATATGGATTCATATTCCACTGTGGAATATTATAATAAGGTTGAGTTGGCGGTTGAACATAGAAAAAGGGTCTTGTGTGATTAATTGGATGGTGTGGTTGCCCAACTCCCATAGATTGTGAAGGATTATTCATTTCTAAACAGAAGATAAAATACATAAATTTCACTTCTCATCCAAAGATCATAAAGAATTTAAATCCCCAGAAGGATAATTAGAATGTATACACATTTTTTATTCACCTTCCATTCTTTAGTCGGGGTAGAAAAACAGCACAGGATAGAACACTGTACACTGCAATACTACTGCAAAGATTAAACAAAAGTGTGACAACATCCTACCCACACACACTGCCCCCAAGACAGTATTACAATTGGTTATGTACCTGCAGTGTCAAACAGAAATATTATAATCTATCGAAGGTGAGCGTCAGAATAATATAGTAGCTATACCATAGACCTTATGCATTTAATTTGTTTATTTTTTAATTGACCTGAATTTTGCAATAACACCTCAATTTCAATAAAAACATGCATCTTCAGAGATAGGCTAAACGTAATCAAAATGTCTGTTTCAAACCACCCTCAAGCCTGTTCTGAAACAGGATGCAACGAGAACGTACTGTAATAAAAACTAACAGACTTCAAACGAATCAATAACTTTGCCAAATCTAGGATAGCCAAACCCTTATTAGCAGAACACAGCATCATATTTAATTTCATACTTTAAGTGGTGAATAGCCTGAATAAAACCACAGGACTAACTTAAATCAAAACAAATTGTTAAACAGTTATACACATGGAAAGTATGGGTACAAAAAGGATCATATCATACCTAAATGTGAACGTGATGGTCAAAATAAGTGAGACCGTACAAGTGCACGAAACGAGACGAGAGCAAGACGAAACTCTAACCATCCGCACCTTCCTCATAATATTTATCACCTTCCACCATTGGGATTGGAAAACGCCCGCCCTGCAACAATTAGCCTGCAACTAATTAGGATGTACTATTACAGGTGAGCACACAGTCACCAGGCAGTTCGAAGTTATCACCACAAGGTGGCATTCAAACTTAAAAGTATGTCCATCGTCTACTGCACCGGCTTTACGACGTTTCATATATCCTAACCATTTTGGCTCCTGTGTTCTCTGTTTGAGAATGTGATCTTGACACACTATGGCGATACATGGGCTTTAGTTTCGTTGCTCGAAGCAGAATACGGCATTTTCCTCACGCCGTTGTTTACATTCGTAGCTGGTAATGCAGGTGTTTTTCGACCCCGTTTCTGAATGTTTTGGAATAACAATATATATATATATATATATTTCGCTGTAAAAAATTCACACTGTGTTTAAACGCATCGGTGTGTATCAAGATACTTGCGTGACATGAATTTTGTGAGCTCAGCTTTTGAATGAGTTGACATCTCATTGTGATTCAATGTATGTCACTCCAGATCTCTGAACGAATATATTGGGTAAGCACCTTTTAATATATTATATACTTGTAATTGCATGCGTTATGTACTATTATTATAATTGTTAAAAAGTCATATGTATTGAGTTGTTGTAATTACGTTCACTGCAGATGCCGTAAATCATTGATGAAAGGTGATGATGTTAACCATATATACAGGATGGCCAGCACACTTTCACACCAGCTACAGGATGTACGATGTCATGCGGAAGCCTGTCTGTATTCCACTGGCTCAGTATTGGAGGTCCGGGCAGGGGTTTCAGCCATGGCAAACATACCCTTACCTCCGTCAGTCAAATACCGCTACATCGCAGCTGAGACCATGATCACTGAGAATAGCGTTGGTAACAACCGGAAAGAAGTAAGTCACTAGCTATTACACTTATGCTTACAGTACACTCACCCTAGGAAATATCTGACAGTTTTTGTTGGTTTTGTTGTTGCTAAAACTGTTGTTTAATATCTACTTTTTTATTTATTTCTGTACCAACACATCAATCAATTACAATTTATTTTAAATACGTTCTACGTCAGCAGTTGTTCCATAGTGCTTATGCACGTACTGACGTACAGTACATTGACTAAGAAAATCACAGCAGAAATACACCTCAAATAGGAGCTATAGACTGTGAGTTTGCCACTCCTCTTGTAACTGTCATTGGTGAAGATTACAAGAGCACATTACCCTTTAAGCCTAAATCATTCATAAAGAAATAATTGGAACACGCAGATTACCATTAGGTTGTTAAGAACATTTCTCTGGAAAAAACATACTTTGGCTTGCATTACCTAACAATGAAAAAGGATATGAAAGAATAGATTCTCTATAGAGAGAACAGAAATGAGTTAGGTGGTGTAGACCAAAATAGCAACAACCATTGGTTCTGTCTTTGCTAGACCATAGGTTCCCTGCAGAGATTGTCCACTGCATTGAACATTCTAGAGAAGTATGGCTGTAACCTCACCAGCCCCAGTAGGCCAAAGTACTGGCGCACTGTCAAGCACAACAATCCTGTCTTCAGAGCAACTGTTGATGCTATTCAGGTGAGGATGTCTTCAATATAAGTATATTAGATTCCGGAATATGACAGTCTTCTTTCTAAACCTGTATATTGACATTATGTTGATAAATGCCTGGTATAATAAGTCAAATTGTATGCTACTCTGTTCATCAAGCTACTGTTTGTGTGCAAGCACAGTTGATACTGCTAATAGTTATGTCAAAAAACCCTAAGTTCTTTATGGCCCTCTGTCTATCCTCAGGGAGGAAGGGCGGTTCTCTGTTTGTATGGTTACTCCAATCAGCAGCCGGATGGCCTGAGTTTCCCAGATGAGGTTATGGAGCCTGACATTGGGAAGGTGGCAGCGGTGACCTTGGAGGTCATGAGTGTGCGCATGGAAGTGGACATGCTCATTAAGGTCTGCACCAGTGGCGTCGTACCAGAGATGAGTGTTCTTAAACATACAATATGTCGTTTTTGTCCACTAGGGGGCTCTCAATTAAAACAATAGCAAAATATGTACTTGGATGACGTCGGGATGTAGCGTGGGATCATGGGTTTTGTTATTGTCGTCAATGACAACCTTCCAATCTAGCGTCTCCGGCAGAAAAAAATGTTCACTGACAAAGTAATGTATTGCTAAAAATATTATAACTTTATTCCCGTTATGTTTGGCGGTTCACTGGAACTTAGAGCAACTAGAGCAGTCAAAGGTTATATGATGCCATTGACGGAAGACAAAATGAAACGTCCCGTGTCTTGATTTATATTACAAATTTCTCTTGGTTTGAAAGTTGGTGGAAACATTTAGGATAATGTAGGTACACAACTAAGAAATATATATAATCTAGGTATAGTGATGTTTGCTTTTTTTTAAGGCAAAGTACATCTTTTGTTATTGTTTCGGAAAACTACATATTGTACCTTTTAAATTCTTCAGAGGTCTGTGAAGTCAGTTATCATACTGAGACTTTGTTGTTGTTGTTGTTGTTGTTGTTGTTGTTGTTATTATTATTGTTTGTTTCACAGGAGACCCATCCCCACCCAGAGTTCTTTGACAAAATGATCCCTTCACTCAAGGAAAAGGTAAGGTCTACTGTGGGGGGTTCTCTCTGTTTTATTGACAGTACAGGATGAAGCATAAGCTAAGGAGACAGGTATGTAGTGGGAGACATAAGGGCACAAACAGTCAGCCCACTTAGGGCTCAATGCTCTGTCACCAGGGGGCAGAGACCGGAGTCAGTAGGCCAAACTGCTTCGACTTGTTTTTTGGTTTACCTTGAGGCTGTTTTTGTCTGTATGGTTTGTGTGGTGTTGTCCATTTCAGGATGATTGTCCTTTATGATTCCAGGATGACCTGGGACCCATGTCTGATGCTCTGGCTATTCCGTCTAGCCTGAAAGACAGCCAGCCTCTGTACATGTCCCTGTCCCCATCTCCTAAACAGAGCCAGCCTATGTACATGTCCCTGGCATCCATGTCCCCATCTCCTAAAGCCACTAGTGCCTTTCTTCCGGTGCGGACCGCCAACGCCTCAACGTCCACCACCATCTCCACCAGGCACACAGGTTGTCAGTCTGTTTACATTTCCATATAATTTCGTATGTTTAGTTTGTGGCACAGCTGAAATGTACATTTCTCTTCCCCATTACAGACAACTGCACCATCTGTGGTATTTTTCCTGTGGCTGCCCACTGCAACACTTGTGTCCAGTGGCTGTGCACAGAATGTGACCGACTGTACCACTCCTGCCCAGAACGAGCCAGTCACCAAAGGACTGTGGTGACGTCCTCGAAAATACGGAAGAAGCACAGGTAAGACTTGAGCAACGATAGGAAATAAAAATTGCACAGTGACAGGAGAGGCGTGACACATTTACCACGGGTCGGCGTTTGAGACAGAGCTGTCGGCGTGCTCTGTGGGGACTAGATTGACTTCCTCTTTTGGCAGTAATCCCTCAGCATGGCACTGTACCCACTGCACTCGGGTCAACTCCCTCCATGACGTCCTCTGTGAGACGTGTGAGCGGCCCCGCCTCGCCACCTCTGCCTCCGCTAAGGATGACTCCTCACAGCCCCCCCCCATCACTGGTTAGTAAACCCGCATAATGTGCTGAATCAACAAAAATTAGGTTTTAACTGTAGCAGGCTTTGCATTTTTGTACTCCAGTTTCACTCCTGTATTTCATAAATGACTCACTTGTTTTCTTTTTGCCTGCAAATTGCCTTCGTTGACGTGTGAAACCTGTCCGTTTTCACCAATTCCCTTACGCCCTGTCATCAGAGTGGAAGTGTAAAAGCTGCACGGTGGTGAATGCAGGCAGCAGTGTCCTGTGTGAGGTGTGTGAGCGCCCCCGCCTGGCCACCAAGCCTCCTGCAACTCCCACACGCCCCCCTCCTGCTCCCAAGAGGCCAGCCGCTCCAGTGCTGGGTATGCCGGGAGACCCAGACAGCCAGGTAATCTACAGTTTTGGAATGGCTAGCACATCTAATCATACCAGTCGTTCCCTGGCAGTGTCAAACAGTTAGCACATCTAATTATACCAGTGCAATATGTTGTAATAATACCCCAGCAAGTAGAGACAACCTTGATGACAGAGAAAGACACAGGCCTAATTAACAGGCCATCGTGAGCCCTAAGAGACACATCGCGGAGAGACCAATTTTAAACATCATAACAGAAATGACACCTTCACATTTCAAGTTTCGGAGCATTTGATTGAGTCTCTCTTCTTTTCTGTTGCAGTGGGTGTGTCAGTTCTGCACGTACGTGAACTACACTCCTATGTCGATGTGTGAAATGTGTGACTTGCCCCGCCCAGAGCCTGCCAAAATGCCCGTAAAACTCCACCCTCCATCCCAGGTCAAAAGGGTCCCTGTGCTGTCCGTCAAAGCCAAAGACCCGCCTACAGAGGACCCTGATTTGAGGAGACAGAAGCTGATGAGGGAGGAGGGCCTTAAGCTTATCCAGCTTATTAGAGTGAGCGATGGGTTTATGTATTATCTATAACATGCCATGTAATCACGTTAACCCCATCCTGATTACAAGCTGTTAGTGAACTTAACAATTTGATTCTGAAACTGTCGTTCGTACAATGGCTGGACAATTTATTGGCAAAAAAAGACACTGAAACTATTAGTTTGAGGACAAATGATGGATGGTGATAAATAACCTAGCCATCTCTAAATTATTCAGACAGTGTTGTGGGTAAAAGCAGCTGCGGCCTAGTGAATATGTATGACTGTTTTTTTTCTCTCATGCTCTTTCTCTTTGTCTCTCTTTGCCTCTCTATTATGTTAGGATGGAGAGAAGAAAGGAGTGAGCCCAGAGGAGGTGTACACAGGCGTGCACGTCTCCGGGGGCAACAGCGCCTTCCCTTGTGATTGGCTGAAAGCAGAGCTACCTCACCTGCTTGACCAGATCTGCGGCATGGCTGCGTCGTTCGGAGCAGCAGACCTGAGAGCCGGAAAGAACAGGCTGTCCAAAGGGATCGGCGCCACAGAGGACCCAGGTGCGATTGAGGAGCGGCCCATGGGCCTGGTGACCCTGTCCAGGGCTGAGGCTAAGCTGGCCTGGCTGTCAACGGGAGGAAACACTGAGAGAGCAGCCAGACAGGCCCTCAGAGACAGACAGGCGAAGGTGAGACACCAGTTCTACTAAGAATTGGTCTAAAGACACATGTAAAAACAACTGTTTCCCTCTGGCAACAGATGAACTGTGCTCACCCGGTGCCCAGACCTTGCCTCGTCCAGGAACAAAACACTCTCAATGGAGATTCTTTTTTTTCATCCTGATGTTAATCTTCGTCTTTTATCGGCGTTACATCCTGTCCTGTGCGTCGCAGGTGAAGGAGCTGTGTTCTCTAGGGTTCACAGACGAGGCTCGCTGTCAGGATGTCCTGAGGCAGAGCGGGGGCGAGCTGCGTGGGGCTCTCTCTCTGCTGCAGCGCCCCCTGATGGAGTCCTTCCACCAGCGCATGTGGAGTGATGAGCCGGAGCCACCCATCAACGTCAACCACCCAGACAAACAGGTAGGATGCCAACTGTCAACTGCGTTGTGTTTCTTGCCCATACACTTACCTGAAAAAAATCGATTTAATATTCTGATAATTGTATGATGTTTATCAGTGTTTTTATGTGAAACTTCATTTTGCCTGAGGCCTATCTCACATTTCATCCTGCCTAACACAATAAGTCTCTTTGACCCTTATCTCTGCCTGGCTCCAGCGGGTGTGTCGCAGGTTGCTGGCGGTGTATGACCTGCCTAGCTGGGGCCGCTGTGAGCTGGCCCTGTCCCTGCTGCAGGAGCGCAGCGCCCCTTACTCCCTGGAAGATGTGGTGCAGGCCGTACGTGAGTCACATGATCGGGACTTCATCCGCCGGGTGCTGGCCAAAGAGTGTCCCATATGTCTGTCTGAGTTCCCCCACAGCAAGGTAAGAATCTGTTTAGGATCCAGGATCTGTGTGAGGCCCCACAATTATAGTAAAACCTTAAAAATGTATCACCACAAGTTTTTGGGCAATTTGCATCTTATGGGTTAGATTTAGAGATTAACTTAAAATTGCGGGAAAATGTTATAATTGGGCTACGCATTTATGATATAATAAGTTTAGGTGTAAATATTAGGTTATTTAGGTTAGGTTTAGGAATACAGAATAGGGAACAGCGTTAATTTGTTAAATTGTCACATGCACAGATATTGAATGTAATTGCATGGTTAGTGTTAGGTTTTAAGTCTTCGTAACAATATGAGTAAGCTTGTGCAAATTACAGAACAAATTTTCTTCTGTTATGAATGCGGTTCTAGCAGTGTTGTCTAACCCCGCTCATCCCCCTCCTGGACGGTGTAGATGCAGTCTCTGACGTCGTGTCAGTGCTCTGTGTGCTGCGGCTGTTTCCAGCAGCACTTCACCATCGCCGTGCGAGACAAGCACATCAGAGACATGGTGTGTCCCGTCTGCTGCGAGCCGGACATCAACGACCCGGAACACCTTAACAGCTACTTCTCCACCCTGGACATACAGGTAGTACCACCCAGGGAGAACAACTTCACTGAACCTGACTTTGAACAGAGTCTGAAGACCACTTTAGAATTTCAGAGCTTTTTCATCCAGGATTCCTCCAGGATGACATGTTGGTGGAGCCTCACGAGATCCTGCTTTTCTAGGTGTGAGAAATAATGTACAAGATGGTAAGCCGTGTGTGTGTGTGTGTGTGTGTGTGTGTGTGTGTGTGTGTGTGTGTGTGTGTGTGTGTGTGTGTGTGTGTGTGTGTGTGTGTGTGTGTGTGTGTGTGTGTGTGTGTGTGTGTGTGTGTGTGTGTGT
>JACXGM010001105.1:27873-39851 GCA_016801145.1 Umbra pygmaea | reverse complement strand
ATCAAGGACCCCAAGTTCCTCTGGTGTAGTCATGTAAGTTATAATTACACACGCTATAGTTGATCATATACACTCACCTAAAGGATTATTAGGAAAACCCAGTCAATTTCTCATTAATGCAATTATCTACTCAACCAATCACATGGCAGTTGCTTCAATGCATTGAGGGGTGTGGTCCTGGTCAAGACAATCTCCTGAACTCCAAACTGAATGTCAGAATGGGAAAGAAAGGTGATTTAAGCAAGTTTGAGCGTGGCATGGTTGTTGGTGTGTTTCACAATCTGCTCAATTACTGGGATTTTCACGCACAACCATTTCTAGGGTTCAAAGAATGGTGTTAAAAGGGAAAACATCCAGTATGCGGCAGTCCTGTAGAGTCAGAATTTGACGTAAACAGAATGAGAAAATGGATACATCATGCCTTTTTACCACTGTGCAGGCTGGTGGTGGTGGTGTAATGGTATGGGGGATGTTTTCTTGGCACACCTTAGGCCCCTTAGTGCCAATTGGGTATCGTTTAAATGCCACTGCCTACCTGAGCATTGTTTCTGACCATGTCCATCCCTTTATGGCCACCATGTACCCATCCTCTGATGGCTACTTCCAGCAGGATAATGCACCATGTCACAAAGCTCGAATCATTTCAAATTGGTTTCTTGGACATAACAATGAGTTCACTGTACTAAGATGGCCCCCACAGTCACCAGATCTCAACCCAATAGAGCATCTTTGGGATGAGTTGGAACAGAAGCTTCGTGCCCTGGATGTGCATCCCACAAATCTCCATCAACTGCAAGAGGCTATCCTATCAATATGGGCCAACATTTCTAAAGAATGCTTTCAGCACCTTGTTGAATCAATGCCACGTAGAATTAAGGCAGTTCTGAAGGCAAAAGCGGGTCAAACACAGTATTAGTATGGTGTTCCTAATAATCCTTTAGGTGAGTGTATAAAGAAAAAGGAAACTGACAGTGTGTTTTTTTACCTATAAAGTAACCATACTTCACTTGCTAAGATATACCACAGCACAGACAATATTACAGCACAGACAATACCACAGCACAGACAATACCACAGTACAGGCAATACCACAGCACAGACAATACCACAGCACAGACAATACCACAGCACAGACAATACCACAGCACACTCAATACCAAGCTCAAATCTTTAAACTTAAAAGTTAATGCTGTCCTTCATTCCACCATCAGTGCTCCTATGGGTTCATCTATGATGGGGACCAATTAAAAGTCACCTGTTTCCAGTGCCGCAACAGCTTCTGTGCACAATGCAAGAAACCAGTAAGTGAACACATCCTGTCTGAACACCTTAGAGAGTTTGGATGGGGGGTAGTTTTCCTGTAGTAAAAGCTAGAGCTTGGTCTCACTATGTAGTCCACCCTGTCTCTGGACACTTACAGTGGGAGTCCCAGCACGCTGGCCTTTCCTGTGAACAGTACCAATCCTGGAAGAGGGAGAATGACCCCGAGTACCAAAGGCAAGGCCTGGCCGGGTACCTGCGAGACAACGGCATCAGTGAGTCATAAACCTTCTCAAACACGTCCCTACCACAGCTACTGTAGCATTCAACCAGTTTTCTCAGTTCATGTTGTTCCAAACCAGCACATTTCCTTAGCGCCATGAACAACAGTTTTAAAGAGAGAATGCAGTCCGTCTGCTTGAGCCTAGCCAGACAACCACGTTCAAATTGGGTGAGCAGTTAGAAGCCACAAGGGCCGTTACGTGGCCTCCTACCACAGAACATGGACTGGTGTTTAAAATAGTCCACCTTCAGTGATGTTGCTTTACTGATCAAGGCCCCTCCCCCTTAAATATAATCAACCAATTGTGCGTGAAAGATTCATATTTCTTGTTGCTGCACGCCATTTTGATAGAAAAGTTGAAAATGTAAAGAGTGATTAAATAGCAATGGGCCAGATTTGAACCCTTGATGCAGTGCTATATGTGCGGTGTATATATGCCAGATCCAGCAGCTTAGACTTCTATACCTTAGACCAGAGGTTTTCACACCTGTGCCTTGAATTTATTTTGGGGGGGCAATTTATGCGGTGCTTTGTTCATAACGCTCTTCGCTCTCTGGTGATTTCTCAAGCTGATGCGCCAGAGACAAATTTCTCCCACACCAAGCACTCAGATCACGTTGAATCCTCTGATCTGATTGGACAGTGAAGCAATTAAGGCCGCACCTGCAGTTGACAAGCGCACACTAAAGACTGGTGTCTGTACCCATACGTCGTCACGCACCCTCCCATATAAAACAAAGTTACTTTCTGGCATGTATTCACACAACTTTTCAGTAGGCTAGTTGGATGAACCATGCTCAGAATCATATTTCTTTTACAGCCTACATGTACACGATTGTTTAGTAAGTTTTGTTTTGACAACCCAGGGAGAATGGAAAGCAAGGGATTGAGAATAAAGTTAGGATATTTGAGTAAACACTGTAATACTCATCTATATTTCATTTAAATACATCTATTGTTTGTTGTTAAATTAATTATGTTTGGAGATAAGAGATGTGAAAGTTAAATAGCATATAAAGTCATGTGTTTTGGTCTGGAAAGTTTGAATTGCCGGGCGAAACTTGCACTAAGATGTCTGCATATTTTGTTAGCTGAATGTTACACAAGAGCTTTTAAGAAACAGCTCCACTAGTACAAAACATTCACACATTCAACAGAAATAGCCTTTGATTAGATTGCTCAATTGGATCATGGCCAGGGACAGTAGTTACCACCCACATCTCTCTCAGGAAATCAAATTACAATGATGTATTTATTTCATTACAACTATCTGTCTGCCACATGATCAGGCAATCACTATCTTACACTGTTGATCTTTCAAAAACAAAAACACTAACTTGAAGGGTAAAACAGATCAAATCACTACTTTTTAATTCTAATTGATTTAGTAATTGCAAAGGATAATACATTTAGAGTTTTTTGTCCAATTACGATTGATGATTGTACACCTAGACACACCAAAAAGCAAATTTAAAAATCCTTTTAAACAAGTAGGTAAAAGTCGTTTAAATAGTTAGTTACATATTTTTCAGTAGTAACTAGGTAAAGTAACTTGCCCCCAAACTGTTTGCTAGCCACAGACCATCTCTAATGCTCCTAGTTTTATGGCACTGTTTATCATATGGGATATCAACTACTCATCATCGCTCACTTGGTCTGCTGCAGCTGACGTTCATTAAATAGCTGTTATAAGGCAACATTTACCTGGAGTAAGCCAACCTTTGAAACAAAATCCCACTGATTAAAAGGCAGATGAACCACATAAGAACATTTTGTGAGAAATGGAGGTTTCCACTGGCTACAGTATGATGCTGAGGCTGTGGTGATGAGTTGTTCTGTGTGTTGGCTACAGTGTGATACTGAGGCTGTGGGGATGAGCTGTACTGTGTGTTGGTTAAAGTATGATGCTGAGGCGATGAGTTGTTATGTGTGTTGGCTACAGTATGATGCTGAGGCTGTGGTGATCAGTTGTTCTGTGTGTTGCAGCTCTACAAATAAACTGGACTTGATTTGTGTAACTGTTGATCAATATATGAAAATAATGTTGTTTCCATTTTGCTCTGGCCTCTTTAAGTTTGTATAAAGTGTAAATATGAGCGTCTGCTAAATGACCAAAAAAGGTTGAGATCCACTGCCATAGGCCACCATGTATAGAATTTCTTCTGAAATGTGAATCTTATTTTGTCTTGCATATTATATCCTATGCTACCTGCCAAAGAATAACATTATCAAACGATAGCCTAGAAAAAGCCTGTTGCTATTTTTCCTGTGATCCATCAGTTGAAATTTGAGTAATCAATTGTAATTTAGTATACACAAAATATTTATAATATTTGTTCAGGTTTTTTCTTGGAAGAGGGAAATGGTAAACAGCCAATACTTGACTTCCCTTCTAAGTTTAGGAAAAACATTGTTCATGTTCCTTTTTAGGCAAAAAAGACCTCTGGGACACATACATTTTAACAGGGATGTAATTCATTTGTGGATGATTATAATAATAATTTTAATAACTACCAGTCATTGTATTTCTTCTAAAGCCTGGCAAGTCCATATTGTGAATCCATTCCTCTCGCGTTCTATACAAAAAGTATTTTCAGAAATCCATTTCATGCTTTACGCTTTACACTATAGTAGCCTAGAAGATGATGGATATAAATGCGAAATATCAGCTGGCTACCTAGTTATACTTTAGCCAGTAATGAGAACTTTCATTTTGGCCAGATTAAACCAGTACACAGTGCAAAAGGCAACTAAATTGGTACCACAGTCAGCCCACATTCTTTTTGTACTGGTCAATCTAGTAGTAACTAATGAGGTATTAGATTAGCTGAGCAAGTTCACGTTCAAGTTCATGTTTATTTGTCACATGTACAGGAGATGCAGATATAATTGCAGGTACAGTGAAGTTCTTTCTACCATCATGTTTATCCATTTGCAATGGTTATCTCTAATGTGATTATGATTAAGAGGAAGGAAATAAAAAAATAAAAAGCATTTGCAAAAAGAAACATCCTGGATGCATCATTATGCATTATTACCAAACTGAACTGGAAGTTACAAGAGTAAATATCCGGCACTACCTGATCAGTAACACTGTAGATACTTACTGTTGTCCTGAACTGTTCTGGTAATGGCCACTGTTTCTCTGACTGATTTATTTGACTAATTCAGCAGTGAATCTGAGCCAGCGTTAGGAGACTGTCAGATGGATGTGAGGGGCAGGACGGAGGCTGAGGTGAGTGATAAAAGGAATAGTACAGATCAAGAAACCTAGTTTAACAATTGTTTAGACTAGTGAGCTACAATCTGTTGTTCTTGTCATTTAGCTATCTTGCATTTAGTATCATTTATTTGAACATACTCCAAAATACAGAACATTGCACGTTCTATGTGCTGTTTTACATGAGACCAACATAGCATGACTATATCTGACTTTATCTGAACTGCTATTCCGTAGTATTATCCGTAGTATTATTTGACTTGTTTTAATTTAACAGATTGAGTCTGAGCCACAGACAGTCCATGTTTGTGAATGTATGTCCATGTTTTTATCTGAATGCCTGATATTTGGTCAGTTGAGCTGAGCAACCAGGGTGTAGAATTCCAGTAATTGTTTTTGGGGGATCATTTTACTGTTCTTTGTCCTCCCAAATGTAAGACAGTTTCACACGTCATTGAGCCAACTGAAATCTCTAAGCTGCTTAGGAAAATTTAGTAAATTTGTCCCTGAGCAAAGCACTGCACCCTTATTTACAAACGTAAGACTCGATTTGCTCCGGTCTCGGGCTTGACTTGGCCCCTGTTTAGGTGGTGTCGAACACAACTGTGTTGCTGCATAGAGTATGGCCAATGTGTCATTAGCTCAGTGATGCGCAATTGCATGTGCTGCATCATGTATTACAACAGTCTAGCATAACAGTCTTTCTATGCTTTTTTAGCTAGCTAGCTATTTATTGACTATGCTAACATATATTGAACTATCGACCTTGACTTTCGGTATGCATTATCAACCATGTAAGTGTATAGACCTTAACTGTTTGTTACTTATTTGATAGAATACTTTAATGGAACAAGCCTTCAACCCATACAATTTTATCAACATAATCTAATGTGTGATTTATAAAAAAAAATCTTGCACTTATTTGATCCCAAGTTAAGCACTGTAAACAGCCATGTGTTTCTTGTTTGGGAAAGACAGAAAAGATTTCATAACGAATTTACCAGAAATGAAAAGAATCTGTATAAAGAGCAAAAAGAAAATCTCCATTGAAACCTTGTGCATTGAAACAGTTTGAGTTAACATAATACCTTTTGACTAAGTGACTGTCTGATCTGAATGAAGAACGGCTGGTTAAACCTTTTAGATTCTGTGTGCTATGCATTTTACTATTTCTGCATTTCAGCATTACGCCTGTATAATGTACCATTCTGGTCTTGTTCGAGTCCTTTTCACTGAGTACTTGAGTACTAAAAAAAGGGTTAATACATGTAAACATACAGGTATGCCATTAAGGCCAGGGGTTTTATTAGACTGGAAAGATTTCATTGCCTGAATTTCATTCTCTGTAATATATTTATTATAATCTTTTTTTATTTTCCATTTGTATTGTTATTTAGAAAAGGTCCTTACAGTAACCATCATTTAAAAAACAGAGGTTGAGAAGGAATCTGAAGTTAGGGCCGCTGCTTAAATTTTTATGATTAATTGATTAAAATATCTAATAGATCCCATCATCTTTAATTATTGTGGATGTGGGTGTGGGGTGTGGGTGTGGGTGTGTGTGGGTGTGGGTGTGTACACACATAGGTTTTCTCATAAGTTTGCATACCCTGACAGATATTGAGACTTTTCGGCATTGATTTTTACTATGACTGTTCTTGCAAATAAATCTGGTGGTTATGTAATCATATGAAGTGATCATATGAAGCCATTAATATCACAAATGTTTTTAGCTCCTTTGTAAACCATACTGAGAACAGATATCACCCAAATGGCCCTGATCAAAAGTTTACTACATACCCTTGAAAGTTTGGCCTTGTTAAAGACACACAAGGTAACACACAGGTTAAAATGCCTCACCTGTGTCATTTTAAATTACAATTAGTGACTGTGTATAAATAGTCAATGAGTTGTTAGCTCTCACATGGATGCACTGAGCAGGCTAAATACTGAGCCATGGGGGGCAGAAAAGAACTGCCAAAAGACCTGCATAACAAGGTAGAAGTTGGAAAAGGATATACAGTGGGGAGAGCAAGTATTTGATACACTGCCGATTTTGCAGGTTTTCCTACTTAGAAAGCATGTAGAGGTCTGTAATTTTCATCATAGATACACTTCAACTGTGAGAGACAGAATCTAAAACAAAAATCCAGAATATCACATTGTATGATTTTTAAAAATAATTAATTTAAGTATTTGATCACCTACCAACCAGTAAGAATTCCAGCTCTCACAGACCTGTTAGTTTTTCTTTAAGAAGTCCTCCTGTTCTCCACTCATTACCTGTATTAACTGCACCTGTTTGAACTTATTACCTGTATAATAGACACGTCCACACACTCAATCAAACAGACTCTCCACAATGGCCAAGACCAAAGAGCTGGACATTAGGGATAAAATTGTATACCTGCACAAGGCTCGGATGGGCTACAGGACAATAGGCAAGCAGCTTGGTGAGAAGGCAACAACTGTTGGCGCAATTATTAGAAAATGGAAGAAGTTCAATATGACGGTTACTCTCCCTCAGTCTGGGGCTCAATGCAAGATCTCACCTTGTGGGGCATCAATTATCATAAGAAAGGTGAGGGATCAGCCCAGAACTACACGGGAGGACCTGGTCAATGACCTGAAGAGAGCTGGGACCACAGTTTCAATGAAATCTTGCAGCGCACGCAAGCCAAGGCAAGTTTGCCAAGGACCATCTGGATGATCCGGAGGAGGAATGGGAGAAGGTCATGTCGTCTGATGACACAAAAGTAGAGCTTTATGGTCTAAACTCCACTTGTTGTGTTTTGAGGAAGAAGAAGGCTGAGTACAACCCCCAGAAACCTATCCCAACCGTGAAGCATGGAGGGTAAAACATCATTCTTTGGGGATGCTTTTCTGCAAAGGGGACAGGACGACTGCACCGTATTGAGGGGAGGATGGATGGGGCCATTTATCGCAAGGTGGCCAACAACCTCCTTCCCTCAGTAAGAGCATTGAGATGGGTCGTGGCTGGGTCTTCCAGCATGACAACGACCCGAAACACACAGCCAGGGCAACTAAGGAGTGGCTCCGTAAGAAGCATCTCAAGGTCCTGGAGTAGCCTAGCCAGTCTCCAGACCTGAACCCAATAGAAAATCTTTGGAGGGAGCTGAAAGTCCGTATTGCCCAGCAACAGTCCCAAAACCTGAAGGATCTGGAGAAGGTCTGTATGGAGGAGTGGGCCAAAATCCCTGCTGCAGTGTGTGCAAACCTGGTCAAGAACTACAGGAAACATATGATCTCTGAAATTGCAAACAAAGGTTTCTGTACCAAATATTGAGTTCTGCTTTTCCGATGTATCAAATACTCATATCATGCAATATAATGCAAATTCATTATTTAAAAATAATACAATGTGATAAAATATGATAAAAATTACAGACCTCTACATGCTTTGTTAGTAGGAAAACCTGCAACATTGGCAATGTATCAAATACTTGTTCTCCCCACTGTAAAAATATATCAAAAGCCTTACAAATGCCAGTCAGTACTGTTCAATCATTTATTAAGAAGTGGAAGATTATGGGATGTTTTGATAACAATCCAAGGTCAGGTAGACCAAGAAAGATTTCAGCCAAAGCTGCCAGAAGAATTGTTCAGGATACAAAGAAAAATCCACAGGTAACCTCGCGAGACATACAGGCTGCTCTGAAAAAATGTGTGGTTGTTTTCAAGGAGCACAGTATGACGATACTTGAACATAAATTAGCCGTATGGTTGAGTTGCCAGAAAGAAGCCTTTATTGCCCCAGTGCCACAAAAATCCTGGTTACAATATGCCTGACAACACCTTGACATGTCTCAGCTTCTGGCACACTGTAATTTGGAGTGACAAGAGTAAAATTGAGCTTTATGGTCACAACCATAAGCGCTATGTGTAAAGAGAGGTCAACAAGGCCTAGAGTGAAAATAATACCATCCCCACTGTGAAACACGGTGGTGGCTCACTGTTCTGGGGGGGGTGCTCTAAAGGCATGGAAAATTGATGGCTAGATGAATGCAGCATGTTATCGGACAATACTGGCAAACAATTTGCATTGTTCTGTACAAAAGCTGCTCATGGGACGCTCTTGGACTTTCCAGAATGACAATGACCTTAAGCACAAGGCCAAGTTGACCCTCCAGTGATTACAGCAGAAAAAGTTGAAGGTTCTAGAGTGGCCATCACAGTCTCCTGACCCCACACTGGGGAGATCTCAAACGTAAGGTTCAAGACAACCAAAGACTTTGCATGACCTGGAGGCATTTTGCCTAGACGGGCAGCGAAACAACCTGCAAGAATTTTGGGCCTCGTGGACAACTACCACAAATGACTGCACACTGTCATTGATGCTAAAGGGGGCAATACAATGTAGTTGTCTGTATTGGTTACTTTTAATGGTTCAAATACTTTCCTCAAGTTACTTTGATTCCGTTCAATCCTGACTACAGGTTCTCTGGCTTTCCTCGGTCCTCCAAAACGAGTCAGCGCAAATTGGCATAGCGCTGCCCGGGAGGTGGGATAGACAAGCCGAAACCACATCTGCCTTGCCACATCGCTCTCCAGCGAATCCTTGTGTGCAGATCGGGCACCTGTAAATTCAATCACGGAAGAATAGTTGGTGAACGTAATCATCCCGTACATGATTTGACTAAAGCTTCAGTGTTGGATGAGCAGTGCGAAAAGAATTGGCTCAGCAACATGTGGTTGGATGAACCATGTGTGCGCCTCTCGCCATCCCGCATCTGTCCAAGGAGTTGCAGAGCTGCCGACAAAGCAGGGTTAGTGGGAATTGGGAGGGGAAGAAAATGGGGGGGGGGGGTTACTAAGATTCCTGTTCATACTTGTATTGTCTGTGGAATATACTACTTCTCACTGCTGGCCTGCCTTTGAAACTTAGGCCCTGTTTACACGAGAACGTTTACGGGTGAAAACGTAAACATATTTTCTTAGAAGTGCCTTTCGTTTAGATGGCGCCAGCATTTTTGGGGCTTCAAAACGCAAAAAAGTGAAACACTTTTGCGTCACCATATGCATGCAGATTTCCCTCCTAAAATGCTAGCCTAAACACGGAATAAAAAGTATTATTTCTCTTCAGATCGTTTCCGTGTAAACATAGCCTGAGTGCTGTTGGTTCTGGAGAAAAATGGGTGGGATCACACACAAATAAATTGTAAGAAAGTGGTACAGGAAATTTTGCCACCATCATGTACAACCTTCCCAGGCAGGGTTTCCTGTACATAACATTAAAGGCACTAAGGGGATTGTTAGCAGAGTGATTTCTGTTTTGGTTTACTTAAAATTGTGTGGGTGTTGTCTTTTTAGAGCCTGTTTGACAAAAAGCTAGACCCTTTCTAAGTCCCTTCCACAACTAATAACCTTTTCAGAAGCTGTGAACTTTATTGATAAGAGTTAATCAAATTAGTTTGGCTTCATCCCCTGGTGCTCACTGCTTTGTATTCTTTCCAGGAATTGTTCCACTGACGTTCTCTGTCTCTCAGCCTGTCCAAACTGCAGGTTCCAGTATGCCCTGTCTAAAGGAGGCTGCATGCACTTCTGCTGTTCTCAGTGTCGATACCAGTTCTGCAGTGGATGTAACAATCCATTCCACACTGTAAGTCCTTCTCAAATGACCGTCTTTGCTAATGTGTTGTTGTTTTTTCACATCATCCACGTTTCTGGCAAGGACTGGCAACTTACAATGAGAGTTGAGTCACATGTCGTTTTAATGTGAATGTTAATTTAGCCTACAGTCTCTCACTGGTACGGTCTTGAGGTATGTGTCTCTCTGTGTCTCTCTGTGTCTCTCTGTGTCTCTCTCTGTCTCTCTCTGTCTCTCTCTGTCTCTCTGTCTCCCTCTGTAGACGTGTGCAGTGATCCAGTGCAGTGTGACAGGCTTGCATGCCCATCACCCTCGAGACTGTCTCTTCTACCTGAGGGACTGGGAGCCTGGCAGACTGCAGGCCCTGTTGCAGGTACACACATGTACATACACACTCACACACAGAAACACACCCAATACAGCACTCTCACACAGTTTCGTAACATACATAGGTTATACATATAGATGATACCGTCAGAATGTCTGTGTGTTGCGTTGCATGTAAAATGTCCTGTTGTCTGTGTGTTGCATTGCATGTAAAATGCCCTGTTGTCTGTGTGTTGCATTGCATGTAAAATGCCCTGTTGTCTGTGTGTTGCATTGCATGTAAAATATCCTGTTGTCTGTGTGTTGCATTGCATGTAAAATGTCCTGTTGTCTGTGTGTTGCAGAACAAAGGTGTTAAGTTCAATACCGACACTCCGCCAGGGACTCAAGCAGGTAGGGTTAGTTTTCTTTGTAGTTTTCCCTCCATAATTCTGAAGATTCTGACTGATATACTACTCTTCCCTCAGGTCTGTGTGGAGTTATAGAGCAAAAGGATGAAGCTGGGCAGCAGACGGACGCAGCCTGTGGCGCTCAAACTCAGCCTGGCCATGCAGGACTTTGCGAGTACGTCCCCTTTTACCGGCATCGGACCCAAAGTTCTTTAGTTGACAATAGACTGCTACCATGACGATACCCAGCTTGGATGTGATGTAGCTAACTGGTTTCTGCCTGTTATATATTCCAGAAAACACTACAAAGAGTACTTGGTGAGCCTCATCAATGGTCATTCCATTGACCCTGCGCCTCTTTTCAATGCGGGTGAGCTGGTTCTGGCCTGTCGGAGATATCAAGTGGATGACTCTAGGAGGGAAATGGAGGATGACGTCACATACTATTCCCACCTTCTGGAGGTATACTTTGGTCTCAGTGGGATGCGAGGCTTGTGGTTGTTGGTAAATATTTAGTCAGTTGTTTTGATCACTTATCTGATCTTATTTCAGAAAATTATTGATGAAGTACCACTTGGAGACAAGGTTCCTCGGAAGAAATGAAAAACGTCAGATTTGTTGCTGATCGCAATCAAGTGTTATTGCTCATATTGAAGGTTGGGGTTTTGTCTCAATAGGCCATTAAATGTGTTTCCGTCATCGTTACTGTTACTATTCACATGGACGTTGTAATGTATCCGTGATTGCCATACTGTTATTTTTCAATCTATTTCTGGGTTAAACGCCCAGTTGCACATTATTTTAATATGGTTTGTGTTTGTGTGTGTGTGTGTGTGTGTGTGTGTGTGTGTGTGTGTGTGTGTGTGTGTGTGTGTGTGTGTGTGTGTGTGT
>JACXGM010001105.1:0-27773 GCA_016801145.1 Umbra pygmaea | reverse complement strand
CATCACTTCATTGCAAGTAGTCTGTAGGGGCATGCACTTAACTGTATCCTTTTAACTATGAAGAACAAATACTTTACTCAGTCAATAAACAAACAAAATGTCAATCAAGCACTTTTAGTCGTGTTGTTCATCCTAAATATTCTCGGTGCAAGTGAGTAAAATGTATAGAGGTGACCTGCGTTTATAATACATTATACCTGTTTGAAGAAATTGAAGTAGTTAATATACTTAGTGTACAGAATTATGCAATATGCCATTGGAAGTAATGTCTACTTTACAGTAGTAAACAGTTCTTATTTTTCAGTATTGACTTCCACCAACTGCTGTTTTCAGATTTCAATCTAATTTATGGGTGTCAAGTGATATATATTTGACTGAACATAAACTGACCATGTCACTAACAGAAATGGATTAATGTGTCCCTGAACAAAGCCAGGGTCAAAATCAAAAGCATCATTGAGTATCTGGTGTGGCCACTAGCTGCATTAAGTACTGAAGTGCATCTCGTCCTTATGCACTGCACCAGATTTGCCAGTTCTTGCTGTGAGATGTTACCCCACTCTTCCACCAAGGCACCTGTAAGTTTCTGGACATTTCTGTGGGAAATGGTCCTAGCCTTCAGCCTCCAATCAGGTCCCAGACGTGCTCTACGAGATTGAGATCCATACATTGTTTTTGTCATTGAGCAAACACCCTTTACAATGAAGATCTGTCATATTTGGCTTTTTATGAATTACCTTTAATACGGTTTCCTTAAAAAGGGTAATTTCTGTTTTATTTTTGTTGTTTGTTTTTCTCTTGTTTTTCTCCTCCCAATTCCCACTGACCCTGCAATGTTGGCAGCTCCGCAACTCCTTGGACAGATGTGGGATGGTGAGGGGCGCACATGGTTCATCCAACCACTTGTCGCCGAGCTAGATGATTATTTTCGTCGAGGTGGCAAGGTAGATAATGTAGCCGATAAGCCATAATATTATGAGTCGTTTAAATACTTACGCTTGACTATTTTTCCTGCTACTTCATTTTGTCCTCAAAGTTGATGTGTTAGAAGCATGAAAAATGGGCAAGCGTAAGGATTTCAGCAACTTTGACCAGGGCCAAATTGTGATATATTTACAGTCCTGCTCGTAAGTTTACATACTTTGGCAGACTTTGTAAGATGTGTACCTAAACTTCTGTATAAGGCATCACAGATAGCACAATCATTAAACAAAACACAGCAATAAAGAAAGTAATGAGATGGTCCCCATTCAAATGTTTGAATACCCCTAGCATTAAATAATGTATATTGGGCCCTTTAGCATCAATGACGGCTTGAAGTCTCTTGTGATAGTTGTGTAGGATGCCCTGTATTTTCTCAGGTGGTAAAGCTGCCCATTCTTCTTGGCAAAAATCCTGCAGGTCCTGTAAATTCTTGTCTTGTCTGAATGAAGTGGCTTAATGATATTGAGGTCAGGAGACTGATGACAACTCCAGAACCTTCAATTTCTTCTGCTGTAGCCACTGATGGGTCGACTTGGCCTTGTGTTTTGGATTTTTGTCCTGTTGGAAAGTCCAAGTGTGTCCCATGTGCAGCTGATGAATGCAAATTGTCTTCCAATATTTTCTGATAACATACTGCATTAATCTTGCCAACACTTTGACTAAATTCCCTGTGCTGCTGAAGCTCAAACAACAACACACAACATCAGAGATCCACCTCCATGCTTCACAGTAGGGATGGTGTAATTTTCATAGTAGGCCTTGTTGACACTCTCCAAACATAGCATTTAAGGTTGTGACCATAAAGTTAGATTTCGGTCTCGTCACTACAAATTATTTTGTTCCAATAGTTTTGAGGCTTGTCTACATGCTGTGTGGCATTTTGTACTTTCTGTGGCATTGGCGTAATCACAGCTTTTTTCTGGCAGCTTGAACGTGTAGCCCAATTATGATCAAGTACCTCATTATTGTGCATCTTGAAACAGCCACACCATCATTTTGCAGAGAAGCCTGTATTTTAGCTGAAGTATCTTATGGGTTTTTCTTTGCATCCCAACCAATTTTCCTGTCAGTTGTGACTGAAATCTGCATTGGTCTACCTGATAGTTGCTTGGTATCAACAGAAACCTTAATTTTTCACTTCTTAATTATATTTTGAACAGTAATGATTGGCATTTTCAAATATTTGCATATCTTTTCATATACTTTTCCCGATTTATGACGTTCAACTGCATTTTCTCGCAGGTCCTTTGACAGTTCTTTTGCTTTCCCCATGGCTCAGTATCCAGACAGGTCAAGGCAGCCCTGGGTGAAATGCAGTGCAGGGGTCTCTCAAGAGCCATTTAATCCTATTGTTGTCAACCTATGTTTACATTATCAAGCATTCAAGGGTACTGTATATAAACTTTTGCTCAGAGCCGTTTCGGTGACAGTTACCAATATGATTTTAAGAGTACACACAATTCTTTGATAATAATCGGCATTACCTAAATAAAAAAAGTATTTCTGTATGATCAATCCTATTTTCCAAAAATTGACAATATTTCTTAACATCTGCCAGGGGTATATAAATTTATTAGCACAATTGTATGTATATACTGTGGAAGGGTAGTCGATTGGCTTCGGGTGCAGCTAACAAGGAGCGGCTAGAAACGGAGCTGGTAGGCAAGGAGGACAAGGATGGCGTGGAACTGAGCAGTGGAGGAGATTCGAGAGTTAAATGTCTGTACATTCCAATTGTTGTAGATTTGCTGTCTCCTGAAAAAATCTCCTTATTGACATAAATTGAAGTCCTGAAAGTTGTCTGAGTTAGAGCATGAGCTCTGTTTGTTATTTTTGTTTAGAATACGGCACAGGATTAATTATGTGCCTAGAAGTATTGTAAGGCTGTATACTGCCTGTAGTAAACCTGAGTTCCAATGTCCCTATCTGCGAGTAGATCTGTTATTGTTATGTAACAGTGTTGGAGAGGTAAAGAGGACAAGGGATAAAGATCCTCAAAGAATACAGTACCTGAAACTACAGCCTTGTCTCGGCCTCATATTTATTCCTGTCCCTTTGAGTGTAATTGGAAAATCGATTACAATACACACTGGGGGCCAACAGTTTGGAAATATTCAGGAATTGGTTTATTCAAACGGGTGTGTGCCATTTCTACCTATCGGACACTCAGGACACTTAAGATTTATTTTATTTCAGAGTTTCTTCAATATTGTTAATGAATGTTTAACATTTTCAAGAGAACTCTCTACAAATGTTTCTTTCCACTCTGAAAAAAGTGTCAAACAACACATATTAACTATGGACATTTGTAGGAGGGTTCTTGAAATAAATAAATACAAATGTTGCAATTGGTAGCCAGTGGTCATTTAAATGCATATTTACAATGTTCTCTTCTATACATTTTTCAACAACTTTAGACGTGAACAATATCAATGATTAAAAATTGACCACCAGGGCTACAACATGTAATGGAGGTATGATTCTTTGGGATAGAATTGTTACTTCTGGTACTGGGATGTAAGACATCATAAAATAAGCAAATAGGATTACTGCACATTTGTGTTAAAAGCTATTCAAAACACAGCGTGCTTTGGTGTAACAGAAAGGATTACCAAAGATGGTAATAGCACAACATTATGTATTGATAACCAGCCTAGCTCGACTCAGCAATATGTCACTTTATGCTGCTGGTACATGTAGCGACCAGTACCACTGGTTGGTATTTTCACTTGTCTTGGCATATACAGTATATTACAAAAAGATGGTGACTGACACATTTATTACACAAAGTACATATAACATACAGTGCCCTGTGTAATTAAAGTAAAGCATTTTCTATTTTATTTATCATTCCATAAAATGACTCAGGTTAAATTATTGTCAGTTTCTATTTGAGTGTTTTTATATTATATGGTTTCACCATTTACAAATGCTCATTCCAAATGCTCATTCCATGCCTTGTATTTTTAACTTTAGCAACTTCTTGTGGGAGGTCGGGTACATGTTAAGAAATGTTACTTCTAACATGTCTTAAGGCAGAAAATGAATGTGGTTGGTTGACATAATGAAGTGTGGATCTTACAGCCCTATTCATGTCTACTTAGAATTGAGCCGTTGTTCTCAAACATCTCCTTGGCTACCCTCTGCAAATCTGGAAGAAATTATGTTGCAATTAATTCTTCTGTGAACAGAAGTTGACATCTAAATTGTACAATGTGAAACATTCTATCTTTCCACAACATTTTAATACAGGATCAGGATTTATATACATTCCCTTTAGATTCAAAATATTAAACAAAACTGACAGTGCACAGTTGGGATATAAATTGGAATACATACAGTACCTTGCCATGTTGCTCTCCAATGACTCCTTGTGTGCCAATCAGGCACCTGTAAATTAAATCGCTGTAGTATATTTGGTGAACATAATCATCCTGTGCATGATCTGAGTAAAGGCATCCGTGTTGGATTTGCAATGTGAAAGGAATCGGCGGCTGGGCGACATGTGGTTGGATGAACCACGTGCACGCCCCTCACCATCCCACAGATCTGTCCATGGAGTTGCGAAGCTGCTGACAAGGCAGGGTTAGTGGGAATTGGGATGGGGGAAAGAAAAGGTTACATTTATTTTCTATTTGTTTGTGTTTAGATTTTTTTAATATATTTCTATATTTTAGATATTAAGCTTTTTGACACTTTCTTCCCAGATAATTATTTCTAATTTTTATTGCAATTAGAATCATACTGTTGAGAAGGAAATTCTATATGAGCATGTTTAGAATGGTATAACTACACTCAAAAAACTGGACAAGGTGGGTTGTCAGATTTAATAATAAATATTATGTGTGATCTACACACATGAATTGTGCTCGTCCCATCAACATAATTGAATTGCTTTCAGTGAACACAATTTGAAGCAAATTCCGATCAATTACATTGAATCATGTAGATTGAATGAAAAAGAATTACGTTGGACTGACATTTCCATGATTTCCATCCGACATTTCCCAGCATGCTCTTCTGTATGTAGATACTTCAGAATTGTTCTATAATTGCTGTTTTTGCCTGTATATTGACCAATTAATATGTCAAAGTTAAACTATTAACAAACATATACATTTTTCCAAAGTAATTAAATCATGTATTTAAAAATATCTTTGCACCCACAACCGTCATTAATGTTCAGATTAAAGCAATTCCATCTTGCAGTTAGACCTTAAACCAGATGCCAAAGGGAATCATTTTGCAGGCCTGTGCCTTGCAAGTAGGTTAAACCGTTTTGGTAAGTTGGTTAAGATACCATATGCATGTTTGGTATGAAAACAACAAATACACAGAATTTGATTTAACTAAAATAACTAAGAACAAATATATAAATTCAACAAGATGCAAATGAGTTGAATGCAAATAGTAATATTATGTTTAACCAACACATGTATGCTGTGTTCAAACAACATGATAAAGGTGATTTGCATTAACTTGGTTTGTTTAGATGGAATATAGGTGGCATGATTAGATCATGTTCATCCAATGAATTATTTTTTTTGAGTGTAGATGAGAGTGTTATGCATGTAGGATTTGAGGCCTGTTAGGTAAATCTGAGTGTAGACAGGTGCTTTTCCTCTCTCTCTTAGGAGGGAGAGATTCATGGCAACTCAATGGCCTTGCAGGAAGGCTCTGTGTGGATCTTGTTATTGTAGAGATGAGCATGGGCGTTTTACCCTCAGAGGGAGGGGCAGCTGGGTCACTGTGCAACAGTGACTGTGACAGAGAGGACAGCAATGGCTGTGTTCTCTTTTATTATAAACATCAGAATAAGCTTATGACTTATGTTTTATAACTATTATATTAGACTTTTATACCATCACAGTTCTAATACATGTTTGATGCCATTCGACTAACATGACATGTTACTAACAGGACAGGAGACAGGTAAGGGTTACTGAGTGAATTGGGAACAGCAACTAAGCATGGGCGTTTGGTAAGATTAGATTCTAGAATATGAAGTAATGGTTAAGGTGACCTGCTGATCTGCTCATGTGAGACAGTCACGGGTCTGAAGAGATAAGGGTCTTCTTGAAGGTATGTCATCAACAGTTCCTAAGGCTAAATAAGCCAGCTCCTATTTGTTATTCGGGGCTCTATCCGAAACCGTCTTTGTTTCCTTGTTGCTAAGATCTCCCTGTTCCGGGATGAGAAGTACTTTATTAAACCTCCTATGATTAACCTGCTGTCATCAACCTGCTCCAGAAATCATTATTTCAACCCAGATCCTTTTAGCTGCAGAATAATCACCATTTTAAACTACATAAAAGTTGTGCAACCTGATAACTTTTATGTGATCGTTCAACCTAATAACAGTTTAACTATCCTGTTATGTTCAATTGTAAGGAAAAGCAATAATGTTCCTGGGTCAAATTGACCCAGCACATGTTTAACTATCTGAAAGTAATAAAACAATATATGCCGGAGTTGATGTAGTGCTCCAGGCTCCCGACTCCTGGCGACAGGATGTTCGAGCTCTGGCTTGGCCGACTGTCTATGCCCTTCCTCTCTGTCTCCCCCTACCTGTCTCTCTAATTTATTTATTCTTATTTTATTTTCAACATATTATCTGTCCTCGGGCCTTCATCATGTTTGTAGCTGATATTGTTCAGGGATGAGGACCATTCTACAGATACAGATTGCTGAAGGCCTCTCACACGGTTTGTCCAACCACACGTCGCCGAGCCGGCCGATTCTTTTCACACCTCTCATCAAACATGGAAGCATTTATTCAGCTCACGCGTGGGATGACTACACTCACCAACTATACAATTTTATTTACAGCCGCCTGATCTGCACACAAGGGAACGATAGAGGGCAACGTGAAATAGTAGTGTTTGTCAGTGTGTGTGTGTATGTCATTGAGAGGGATTATGCAGTGAAATTGTGTCTCATATTTGAAATGAAAATGAATAAGTTTGGGTCTTAATATTGATATTTATACCCTTTGTAGCCTCCATTCTCACTGCTGGGTAAAATCGACCCAAAGAGTATGTGTGAAATATACACATCCATGGGGGCGTTGCAAACACGTTAAATTAGTCACTTTCCATTTACATGTTTATTACAATAAGTAAGCCCAAAATAAATTATTTAATGCTTCAAAAATTATTACAAAACTTTTTCCTGTATTTTTCAACTTTGAAATGGGTCAATTTGAGGGTTAAAAAGTATATTAGAGTTTTAATAAAAGCTTTGCTAGTTAACTACTCACACACACACAATGTCCTGATGGAAGGTACATTTCACATTTTAAGTGTACGTGTCAAACTGTCCCAGAGATTGATGGTGTGGTAGTGGACTAAGATATGGACTCTTTGAATACATATATATATATATATGTATTTTTTTCCTGTATGTCCAGTGCATATGTACTGTGGGTTTGTGTTATTGAGTGTGTGTATATGGAGCTGTGACACTACCCTGCTGAACACCCGTAGCTAGGGATTGGTCTCGGTTAAGTTAATCAAGTACTTGTCATATCTAATTTTTAATTACCTACAGCCGTTATCTATTAAGTTCCTATATAAGCTCTGGTGTTCAGGGGAGTGGTGCAATCCATTGATTATCTGTTAATATTTGTCATGCTGGTGTGAAACCTAGATTTTCCCGGAGTTGCTGTTTCATGACAGAGTTCTATTTGTGTTTTCACCATTTAGTGTCGTAAGGAGAGTATATTCAAAATGTCTAGAAACAGCACTGGATAGCTAAATGGCTGCAGGTTTTTGCTCTTACCTTGTAATTGATTGATTTAGTAAGTCATACATTGGTTAGGATCTTACATTACCTGTTTGTCTAGGTTTTAATTTAGTACCAATTTAAAGGAAAAACAAGCATTCAGATAATTTTTAAATGCAAGCTTCGCACTCTGTGATGTTTAACAGTCACATTAATTCATGCATACCAAGACATGGTCAAAGTTGCTATTTAATTTGAGCCACAACAACAGAATTCTTTGACCAACTTACGATTGCTGTAATAACAGTATTTATCTGAACACATCTTCCATTTGTAAGAATCACTTCAGTTCCGTTCTTTGTTATTTTTTTAAAGAAAAGATTAACTCCAAGTATACCAGAGTCGCGGCCAAAGCCCGCCCACCGACTCTATACACGTTGTGATTGGCCTGACCAGAATTTGGTTTTTCGCAAGTCAACGGAGAGTTGCTAGACTGACCCTAGCTGCAAATTATATTTGCTGCCTCTAGGGTGCGTCTACATTTCCAGGCTATGTATATGGGATAATTTTTCCCTGAACTATGCAGTGCTTTTTAAACACTAAAAGCACACCCAGAAATTTGGACCAGCACATGGCTATTGACACATACTGTGGAAGCACAAATCCTCACATCCTCCTCCTGTTGAAATGGCAAAACATGCACTGGATAGTGTATGAAACCATTTATCCATCCCTACTGCTTTTCCTGATATTTTAAATATCATGAAATTAAATTTGGACAGCTTTTGAAAGCGGGTCATTGAAAGAGAAAGTCTTCTGTTTTCACTGTACTGTACTCTATAGCACATTTAAGTGAAACCCCTGTGACATCTGTGAGCTCAATCTGGTTTATTTTCAGAGTATTTGGTCATATTGAAAAGTGCCTTGGGGAGAAAATGTGTTATATATAGACAATTTGCTACAGATAGATATAGCAAATGTAGGACAGCCTTTCAAATTATTTTACGGTTATTCAACAAGGCATGTTGACTAAGAACCAATTCTTATTTCCAGAACCGACCTGGAAACAATTAGGGTTGATCTGTTTTCCTCAAACAGAATGACAGATGTTTCACCATGGTGGTCAGGGTACTTATGGGTACCAGTCAGATGCACTAACAGCTGGGCCAACTTGCTAAATAATCTAGTTAAATTAAAGTTAACAATAATTTCCTGAATCAAAACCGGCTAGCTAAGGTGCCATCATAATAGCTTACACAATGTACTGTAAACATGCCTGGTTAAACAACGGTAAAATTAAAAGAAGCATGATATGTACATCATAATAGCTTACATTGTGTATTTTTATTTTACCGTTGTTTAACCAGGCATGTTTACAGTATTACTAGATAGCTAGTTAATGTAAGCTAATCTATTAGTGTCTAACAAATTTCACCAAAATCTGAATGGATTTGTGAAAAGAATCTACTTAAACATCTGATCCATGCTATCCCTAAATGCATCTTAATCTGCCAATTCCCGGAAAAGCTACACCACGTTGAGCATGAATATTACAGAAAGAAGATGACTGGGGGGGCAGATGGTTCAGTGGCTAGGGAGACTTGTAATCGGAAGTTTGCCGGTTTTAATTCCCAACTGCGCCAAATGTCGTGTCCTTGAGCAAAGCACTTTACCATAAATTGCTCCGGGGATTGTCCCTGTATTTAAGAGCATCCACCAAATTACCAAAATGTAATGTAAGATGCCATATAAAATTCAGTTTTTTTGTCGATCCCATTCCTGAAGATACACATAAACATACAGGAGTGTGCAGATACTGGTTATATGGGAACAACAGCAGTCACATTTTATCTATCTGAAAGCCAATGGTGGATTTACTGTGTAGCGGTCTGCTCAGCAAGTGTTGCCTCACCATCATAAAACAAATAGTTAGAATCCGATTCATTTTTGTTAAAAATTTGTGCTAGTTCCAACATACGCTACTTTTACAATAAATCTTGTCAGTTGTATTCATTCTAGCTTTAGGACACTTTTTGTGTTTTGCTGTTGCCTTTTGACAATAAAACTGTAACTAATGGTTGTAATTTCAGGGAATGTCGACTTGAGTCTAATGTTAAGACCATTGAGCTGCATGGCACGCCTACATTTAAGCTTTGTTATTGTAGAGTACATAATTTTACATTGTATTATAGTAGTAAAAATAAATTACTTTAATAATAATAAGAAATTACAGTACATACATGTGAATGCATTTCACAATGCAATGTTTGTGGGTAAAGGGTAAATCTATTTGAATTACATCCCTTTATGACAACTCATTTTTTTTAAATTAATCACTCCATCCATTTATGTACAGCATATCATTACACATTGGTGTGTTCATCACAATTATAGCTTTGGTTGGCCATGAGTGGTTGTCTTTCAATTTTGCTCCATTTCACGAATAACAAACTTCTCTCATTGGAAACAGACCTTTCTGAGGGTACTATGACTGTAAATGAATGCATTACATACAGTATGTTTTTACATAGTGTGAAAAATACTCAGGGATAATTTATCTTATTTAGTTTATGCAGCGTTACTGCATCTGTCATTAATACATTACCATCATGTTAGTTGTGAACTGTTGACATGACGGTGAAATTAAAAAGACACAAAAACTGTAATTATCTGTAAATTAAAAATGTGCATATGTTTCTTTGGTTGAAAGGGTTCATTTGTTGACAGCTCAGATTCTGAATAATCATAGTTGTATGGCTGTTTTCTCTCTTCCCGTACTAAGATGTGTCAATTGTTGACTTTGCCGCTAATGACTTCTGACAGATGAACTCCAGCGCTTGTCTCTGTCTCCGCAATGTTTTGGGAAGCGAAGCTGCCCTTGTCTGACAGTGATATGTATGCAGACGTGGGGTCAGAAAAAGCAGTGGATGCGGGCAGCTAGCACCTCCAGTACTGCTGTGGTCTCTATCTACAACAGTCAGGTTTAGAACAAAACAAGGCACACTGCCCAAAAAGCTATGTTGTATTTAAAACCCCCTACTCATATAAAACCACAATGATTTACCAAAGAAGGGTTTGGATTAAATGAACTAGGACAGTTGGTACATGACAACAAATGATTTGACATAGGATGCACCCTCAGGTTGTGATATTTAGGTTACCCAAAGACAAAACTGTCATGAAACAGAAATGTTAGATATATCAACCTCAGCGGCTCTAGAGTAGATTGATTTGTTATTGTTATATTTGGGTTAGTAAAGTGTAGTGTAGCTTGACTGAGGCTGCCATCTTGGTTAGAAATAATCGGGAAGAGAAGGGCTTTTTAACATGCACCACAGCACTGCTTTGACCTTCATTATCTTGCACCAAATGGCAGCTCTGAAAAGCAAATGTATCTGTGAATGTTTATCACCCAGCTGTGTCAAAGTAAATTGGTTCAATCAGATCAATTACAATGAACGCATTGAGTGTGTCAATAGCCAGAAAACAGGAGGATGACAATTCAAGTAGGAAAAATGCCAATATCATCAATGATCAAAAAAAGGTGAAGAATGGGGCAAGACAATGATGATCATGAAACGGTTGGTTATGTTTGTTTACTGGAACACTATTCATCATTGAAGCAGGATTTGATATCCCTGCTAAGGCCATAAGATACGGACTATAGAACAGGTCATATTTAGTATCAAGTCCTTCTAACTAGAGGGATTTTTGACTGGCATAATTTGTATGGATTGATTTAGACAGTACGACAGATTTTCTGTCAGGAGTTGTTTCTCCTTTTTCAATTCAAATGTTCATATCAAAACTAAAACTCTTGCATCCTCCAGGTTGTTGAAAATAAAGCAAAATAGAATCTAATTCAAAATAGAATTTTAAAATAAATTCAAAATACAATTTGCAGTTTTCAGAATTGTATCATTGGAGAAGCTTCAATAGGAATGTGGTCTGGAACAGAGGCAATAATGATGAATAGTTGAATAACCATTTTCTTTAAATTACGAGATAATGTTAATATGCAATTGCAATGCATATATTGTTAGATGTTGTCAACAGTATATAAAAATTGAAATACTGACCATTTTGTATGTTTGTGGGCGAGGGGCGATCAGTAAACAGATCTTACCATTGTACGAGCTTGTTAACGTCACCAAGTGAGAGGGGAGTACTGAAGTGGAGAGAGAGTACATTTAGCTGTGGCTGATGTGTGACTGTCGGCAGAAATCGGGGTCTGGGAATCCAGGACGTGGCCAAGCAAGTGCGGCTCTTTCCAGTTCCTCGTCTAAATGCTGGCATGGCCCTGAGGGTCTGGCCACTGCCGACAATACATGTCACTCCCTCTCCCCAGGTCCTCGTGCTGACAGAGAGACAGAGGACGGGGTCAGAGGAAGAACTCCCTCACACACCTTTAGATTTTAACACAGTTTTCTTTATGCAGCGTAAACATACGGCCCCTTTTGATTTTGCATGTTTCATTCATTTTATTGATTTTTCATTTCATTGATCTAGCACTTGGCTTATTGCTTTTTATTTCAGTATTACTGAGATATGGCTAAAATCCTCTCAGGTCTCTGAAGGAAAAACATAACATAAACACATTCTGTTGGGGTTGGTTATTACACGAGCCTAGTTGAGTTTCTTCTTTGTAAATGTCAACGATGTATGCATCATTGTGTTTTCTCTGAAAACATCTCATTTTAAATGCCAGCGCAATTACATTTGAGCTAATGAATTCTGTTGCCTGGTCTTTTCCAGTGGACCGAGTCAGCTTCCTAGCAGTTCATGGGCCACAAACACTGTGACCTCAGGCCTGGGGCACCTAGACTCAGGACGCATAAAAAAATCACCCTGCCAGTGGGATTAACATGCTGGAACAAGTGACAGATTGATAGAGAAATAATTTGAAAATTGAACTGAATCCTGTTGGCTAAGCAGACAGGTGACAGCAGGTATTTGATTTGTTGTTGTTATCTGTTTACTGGAGTGTTTCTCTCTCTCCGTCTGTCTTTCTCTTCCCATTCCAAAGTTTTGTATATTTAAAACCCATTTCCGCTAACAATTTTAATATTGTTACACTGTACAATAGATTTACAATTTTTTTAAATTTGGCAGAATTCCCAAGATTTTTTATCCAGTCTGAAAAAGTTTCAGCCGAAGCTTCATCTTGTGATTGGCCTTGTTTGGTTCAGTGGGCAAGGCTGCCCGTGTCACCGTTTCCACAGTTATATGCCAGTCGGAGAAGAGGCAGAGGCCATTGTCCCACTTTCAGCTTGGCAGCTCTCTCACTCCATGCACTGAACTGTCACAATGACACGTTGTCTCTCCACAGGTCTACTCTCACTCCATGTACAACACTGGGCTTTGTTGCTGAGCAACTACGGCTGTCATTAATAACTGCTAAAAGAATGTTCCCCTGACAAACAGCCCACATTTCATTCCAATACAGAAGGATGAGCCTGGATTACACAAGGCATGCTGATCAATGTACTTTTTTCAAAATTCACCTCAGAATTTTTTTTTTGGGGGGGTGGGCGGGGCATCTACTTGTCTAATCTTTGCAGATGGCAAGAGTAAAATCAACCAAAGCCCCCTTGACATAAAGTTTCAAACTGATCAAAAACCCTTGTCATGTAATATTACAGTACATATATTATTCAGTCTAGAAGAGGGTCTCTGTACAACATTGTAGGACAGGTATGTAAATCCATTATAGTAAAGAAACAGATTGTATTCATTGCATTGATAATAGCATGTGTTTCAGGAGAGGATTCAGTGCAGCCTGCCTGGTTCTGATGACGTGTGATTCTGCTCTATTAATATTTCATACTGTAGATATACGGCCTAGATCTTTGATGCAACACTGGGCTTTGAATAGACGACGTGTAAATACAAATGAAGCATCTATTCTTCTGCAGCAACATACCACTTTTTTCTTTTCCAGGTTAAGTAAACAGGTAGTGGGAAATAATGGGAAATATCTGATCTTTTTTAAAGAGTCTTTGTCATTGATTCATGCCCTTAAATGAGCCAATAAGGTAGGTATTTGCTGGTCGTCTGAGACGAGGGTGAGTCAAGAGGCCATTGGAGTTGTATTATCGCACTTGTCATAAAAAATGAACCTTGAAAATCATTCGGAGGAATTCATGATGGGGATTCAGAGCGTAGCTGTTCCTTTGACGGAGCGCCTGTTCAAATCAATGAGAGCTGACAGTAATTACATTGTGGTTGCATGAGGAAGGATGTCTCCTTCCCGCAGAGTCATGGTCTCCTTTGATTTACTTACATTCTTCCTGCCGGACGATCTTAACAGAGATTCATGGTGAATGAATTGAATTAGGAATTCCATACGATAAGCGTGAATGTGTGCGACTTGGTCGCATGCAGACAGTTCTAAATAATGTACCGATAAAGTTTTTTATCAAGAAGTGGGCATGGAGAAATGTAGAAGCTGTGAAACTGTAAAACATGTAAGGTAATGTAATTGCTGTGCCCAGCGCTGTAAAGGTGGCCCTTATTTCAACCAAGCATTGCTTAAACATTCCACAGCAGCCCTCCTCCCTAATGAGCTCCAACTAATGAGAATGAATTGATTCAGGTTCACCACTACACCAGTGACACCAGCGAGCAGAAATCGGCCTAGATGAAAAAGAACAAAAACAAGGTTTTTGTTTCTTAGATATCCCCACAATGGACATTGTTTTTTCATGAATCCCCCTTGTTTTTAAATAATTCAGTTTACAAGAACCTGTAATTCAAACAGGCCCACTGGGATAAACAGGTACAAGACCAGCTCACATTTGCCCAAAATGTCTAAAAGATAAATAATGTTGCTGGTTTGTAGTAAGAACAGGTCCATTCCTTCACCGCTTTGCTGAGTTTATGATGTGACGGGTGGGGAGATGGGTGGCTCCGGCTGCATGTGATAGTTGCCCACTGGGGGTGGTTGCAGTCAGAGAGAGGATGGCCCGAGGCATAGTAACACGCCACTGGCCAAAGGCAGAAGAAGACATGTTGCTGATGCCCATCTTCACCTCTGCAGGGCTTGAAATTAGATCTGCCAAAACGTTGGCAGTGCTAGTCAGGCCAGGTATTTACCTCCTCCCCTGCATCGCTAATGATGACAGATGGTCACATCTTTGAAGCATTACAATTCCTCCCAGATCATCTGCCTTGGAGGGAGGCTAAGGTTGTCCGGCGGTGTCCTTATAGGTGCTGCAATGCCAATACAATATATATGCCATGATTGGTGTGTTACTGTGTTCAGCAATACGGAGTTCGACTTATTCTCGCACTGTTGCCGCTGCACCTGCCTGTCAATCAGTCATGCGCATGGGTAATCTTCTTCATGCGCTGTTGCAGACACACACGCGTCTGCACGTTTACATGTTGTTTTATTTAGACAGCTGTCTACATTGTGTTTATTCATGTTTCAGATTTTACAGAGTAATATTGTGTCAGTGCTCACCATTTCAATAGAATACATTTTAAGCAACGCTGTGGTCATGTTTGGTGGTTGTTGAGTTTTATATAGAGTGGTCCTCCCATAGCCATGCGTGTCGCCAGGATGCGACTGGGGCGTTTTAAAATCACAGCGGCTGTGCTTCAAATAGCATACAGTGCCATTGTCAATGCATAGCCAGTGATAGATCATTCATTACAATCGACTTCAATGACTGTGTAGAGTCCCTCTAAATGATGGGACTTAATTACGGACTGGCGCATTCTAGAGATGCAGCAGGAATGTGCTTTGACGCGGGAGCTGTCCATGGCGCCTATAGCCGTTTTACGCAGACGCTTAATGCTTAAACCAGAATGCTAAACGAAGATTGTAGATTACGTGAATAGTGGAAATATTTAAGGCGTAACCACAAATCAACACGTGGTATGGGTGCTTCACCTGTGGTCATTTATAGCATTATTTGAATATCTTATTTAGGCATCACAAGATTAATTTTGAATTAGCTATTGTATTTTGCTCATCGTTGGTCAAGTGTTTGCTAGGTCTGGGCAACTAGTATTACAGTCAATTCAGTAAAAGGGTAGATTTGAAAGCCTATGTTATCTATTAATTGGTACACCCATCACTGTGAATTACAATTTGATGTAGCCCTTGTGTGGCTATTGAGGATACATGTGAGGTGAGGAACGACTGAGGAAGAGTTGCAAAGCAATGATGTCATAGTTTTAAGTGTGTGCCATGGGAGAGCATATGGTTCGTACCCGCTGCCGAGCGGCAGTGTTGCTTTGTTATGAACAGGCGGCGCTGTAGCTGGCGGAAGAGGAGGTCGCCCAGCCCAGTATCTCTTTGCCTGGAACACAGAAGCCAAGGGGGAGACGAGAAAACGGGAGAAGAAAAGACGTTGTTGGCTGGAGGGAAAAGAGAAAGCTACGATAATGGCCGCTAAATCGGATGGGGTTTTGAAAATGAAAAAGAGTGATGTAGCGTTCACGCCTTTGCAGAATTCGGACCACTCAGGCTCAGTACAAGGGCTCGTTACAGGATCGCAGCCGGATTCGGGAACCGGGGATGGGGACTTCGTGAATGGGGAATCGCGGTGCTGTGGTTCTAATTCTACTTGTCTTCGCATTGGCAGAGAGCAACAAACAAAATACACAATATGGGACTGTCTATGGATCCTCGCCGCAGTGGTGGTGTATTTCGCCGATGTAGGCACCGACATTTGGCTTTCTGTCGATTATTACCTCCGTCGCGACTATTGGTGGTTCGGGCTCACGCTATTTTTTGTTGTGCTAGGGTCATTCTCCGTCCAAGTCTTTAGTTTCCGATGGTTCGTCCACGACTTCAGCACCGAGGACAGCTCCAGCGCGTCCGGTGCGGCAAACTGTTCATCCCACATGGACGGTAAGCTACTGAGCGGTTCGGCTTCACATGGAGATGTAGGTGTCCACCCGTCCACTCCTCAAAGACAGGCATCCACTGCCAGCAAGAGCAACACCACAACCAACAGTAATAGCAGCACAACGACCCGGACTAATAAGAAAAGGTCCGCGTCCTGTTCAGTCTTTATCTGGTCCGCCCAATCCGTCATTCACATTTTGCAGCTTGGACAGATTTGGAGGTAAGCGGTTTGTATTTTATCTTCGAATAAAAAGAGTGGCACCCCAGTAGCATACGTGTGCACGTGCCGCATAAGCTTATTGCTCCCATTATGCCCTCGATGATCTACCGTTATCAGCACCACCTGCCATTGAACGTGCTGGGTTCTATAGCATTTCAGATTTTACTGATGAACGCTTTGTTGCATACCCTTAGTAGCCTCTTGGTGGGGTAATTTGTTATGTCTTGACTAAACAATAATTGGTCGAAAAAATAGTATGTTGTAAAACATAATGTTAGCCTATCATATTTCATGAAGTGATATTCATGTGCATGTGCTTTATCCGATTGCGAGCTCAGAGTGCATGTTCAATTGAATTTAACAAATTGAATTCCTCACTCCAAACAGTAGCATAGGCCTAGTTTTATATAGAACAGCATAGTATACTTGGGCCTATTATTTACTAACACGCACAATCCGTCGGTGTAAATAACAAACCATAATAAACACGTTAATATCCCTGTATACATTCAAAATAGGCTATTGCAAGCCAAGACTTTGGAACCTCGTTAACGGTTAACATGTTGAAGTTACCACATTGTGTGAAATATAGACTATATATATATATATATATATATATATATATATATAGGCTATAGGCTATGCTATATAATTTATTTGTGTTTGTAAAGTGTGTTGGATCTCAACACGAGGACACAGTAGCCTAAAACATGAACGCATACAACTGTGCAAAAAGTACAATGTTCCATCGCTGACATTTTAAGTTCAAAAGAACATTAAAAACATGTACGATATACGTTAGGTGTGATATTTAATAAAAACACATTGCATATTCATTATTAATGAGATTGAGCTTTGACTTTAAGAATTTCTTTCATTAAATGCAGGAGGCGTAACAAGCTATTAGTTGATATTGCTTCCATTCTCAATTAACTTTTTCCCCGGTGGCATCCACTCTGTTCTATTCACACGCAGCCTACAGTATAGGACACATTTGATCTCTGATTGGGCTAGATATGTGTGCTTATAGGCTACTGTGTATGCATGATCATGTAATGTGTGTGTGTGTGTGTGTGCGTGTGTGTGTGTGTGTGTGTGTGTGTGTGTGTGTGTGTGTGTGTGTGTGTGTGTGTGTGTGTGTGTGTGTGTGTGTGTGTGTGTGTGTGTGTGTGTGTGTGTGTGTGTGTGTGTGTGAGTGAGTGAGTGAGTGAGTGAGTGAGTGAGTGAGTGAGTGAGTGAGTGAGTGAGTGAGTGAGTGAGTGAGTGAGTGAGTGAGTGAGTGATTTATGTCTATTATGACAATTTCCATAGTAGGGATTTGGTTTAGGAATTGCAATTGGGCATTTTGTTAGAAGTCAGGATATTTTTAGGTTCAGTCATTACTTGTCAGTTTAAGGTTTAGGCGTTAGGGTTAGGTTAAGTTTAGGAGTTTAGGAATAAAGGTTGATAAGGTTAAGGTTAGAATTACAGTAAATTAGAGTTAGTGTTAAGGCTAAGCATAAGGGAAAAGGGATTCCTTGGTTAGTGTTCCCACTTTAATAGAAAGTACAATGTGTGTTTACATTTGACTATTCATCATGTGACTTTGTGACACCTTCACATCCCCTGTGGACTGCCTTACAACACCACTGTAGTATAAACACGATGTAGTATTGGTTTCATCATTCTAATGTCAGATTGTCTGGCGCATGTATTGTTATTCTCAATTCCACCAGTGTGTATGTCCACAGAGAATAGACAGGGTATTGTTGTGGCATGCTATGCACATGGCAAAAAACTCTGTAGTCTGGGGACCTGGTCCCAAATAACAAACCTATTCCCAATGTAGTTCACTAATCTGACTAGAGCCCTACCCACCCTGGTCACAAGTACCGTACTATATGGAATAGGTTGTCATTTGGTCCCAGAGGAGGTTTCTAAATAGCTGTGTGTTAATGAAGTACCTCAAAGCTAGCTTGTGTCAAAGCTAGCTTATGTCATGCTCATTTGTGACAGTGGTTACGACATGACATCTTTGCCATGTGTATTATCAGGGCAATGACTTTCTCGTCATTTGTTAAAATTGGACTCCTTCTGTAATTTCTCCAGGTTCATCATGGTGGGAAATTATTTAAGTATGTTGGAATATTTATGTTGTACCAACATTCTCTATATTTGCATATTCCTATTTCATACATGTGGTTGTATTGAGACTTTTAGTGAGGCCTTTAGTGAGGTTATTCCAGTTCAATTGCAGCTGTTGTAATGTGGAATTCTGTCGACATCCGTACACAAGTAAAGAGGAAAAAGTGTGTTGTATAGAGCACATCTCTTGATTGACACTCATGTCATATGCAGTTCACAAATGGTTGCATCTCAAATAGGCTGCGGCCCCTCAGTGTATGCTTTGCATTCTTGAACAGGTGTTGCATACATGCCTGCTCATAGAACTAAATGAGTTCTGAAGTATTTGCACAATCGTAGTCAGGAATGAACAGCAGCTGGCCTCATAATTTTAATTCATGCCACTAACAAACTCTGCCTATGAGTGAACTGTAACTACCTCAGACATATTATACTGTAAGTGTGCATATTGTTCTTCATAAATGCCATAGTGCATTTGTTATAAATGGCAATCACATTACTCACATATGACACAATATGCATCAGTCTTATTAGCCAAACAATACATTAGTTTAATGACATTCATTCAGTAGTTATCTGTCAATAGAATGAAACCTGTAACTTTAAATGGATTGACCAAATATTATAGAATCAAAGCCCTAACTGTCAATTGGTGCACCAAATAGGATAATGGAAACTTGGATTAGATAAATAAATAAATAGATAAATGACTTAACATAACATTTTGCAATTTGTTGGACTATTAATATTGCAATTTGTTGGACTATTACTAATAAAAAACAACACCATATTTAGGATTGTTTTGGACTATCTAGTTCAGTGTTCATCATGGTGATGTGAATTCAATTTACAAGTTGGAACAAGCACTTCAGTTTTGACTCCAGATCCTCTTGTACTCTACCACCACTTATATTGAAAACAGTGAGATAATGGACTCCTTATATATATCAATTATTTGTAATGTATTTAGTGTTCTATGTGAATATTCTGTCTAGTTGGTGTTTTCTTTTTTAGTGCAATGCATGTAGTTTGCGTTGGTAATGTCCCTTTAAGTTCTGTGCTGACACCTTTCTCTAGTTTGGGCTTTTGCTAAAATAGGGTTTAGGTTAGACTGGTATCTTTTAGATCTGATTACTAATGACAGTCAGCCGTGTTCAATTAGCTAGTTAGTTCATGTTATATAAGCTGGCCAAACTAGGGAGAGGTGTCGGTCATTGTAATATTGTTACATTGTGTTGGAAGGCTATCCGGGAGCTACTCTATTGCAAAGTAAGTTGTGAAAAGTGAGTCGCTGGAGTTTGGAAATTAATGTGTACGCTCTTTACTTGTATGTTAAGCTATCAGTGTTCATGCCACTGTTTAAGAGCAGATAAAGCTACAGTATATAAGTATACCCGTTGTGCACTCGCTCCGGTGGTACCCTGCAACCTGCAACTGCATAATCTGTATGTTTCCCGGATCCTCAAAATTAACAAGCAACAACCATCTACTGCCTTCGCTCTCCCTCCTCTCTACACTTACACTGTGACACGTGAAGTGTTAATGGAAAGATTGATATTTGTTTAAAGACAAAGCAAACTGTAATTAAGGAATATTCACATGGTAAACTGCATTTTTGATTGCAAGCTTTATTTTAGAAATTCAAGATGAGAATTTGCTGAATTGTCAATTTATAGAAGTTAATGCCACATTCATAATATATATTGTTTAACTTCGACTGCCGTAAAAAACATTGAACATTTACTAGTGTAGGCAAAGAAGATAACTATGGTAATGACTTTTGTTATGTCCATTGTTCATCGCTTACTAGAATAGAATTTAACTATCTCTCAGAAACATATAATCATTTAAACTGATAACATTAAACTGATATTTTTAAACATCATTTATTTATTATCTGATCAATGACCTGGCTAAAGACTGTATTTATGTAACACTCCTATAAATCACATGGAGGTGTATAGGTACTACATGTGTTGTTTAGAAGCATGGATGTGTGTGAGGTCTGTGTTTTGTAATGTGTATTGTGATTTATTGCAGCATCAGTGGGTCCTCAAGCTGTACTTATTACTCAGTATTGTGTAGGATGATGTTGGTAGGCTGTAGAGTGCCTGTCTGGCTGACTTTGGCAGACTGTCATACTGTATATATCTAATATAAGTATAGTACGCATAATGGTTTCAGTTTTACATTTTGTTTGCAGAGAATTAAGCATATTTATACACTGAACAAAAATTTAAATGCAACACTTTTGTTTTTGCTCCCATTTATCATGAGCTGAACTCAAAGATCTAAGATTTTTTCTATGTACACAAAATTCCTATTCCTTTCAAATATTGTTCACAAATCTTTCTAAATCTGTGTTAGTGAACAGTTATCCTTTGCCGAGATAATCCATCCACCTCACAGGTGTGGCATATCAAGATGCTGATTAGACAGCATGATTATTGCACAGGTGTGCCTTAGGCTGGGCACAATAAAAGGCCACTCTATAATGTTTAGTTTCATCACACAGCACAATGCCACAGATGTCGCAAGCTTTGAGGGAACGAAACTCACTCACACGCAGTGATTTAAAGCCACAACTAATGTTGGGTACCGAACCCTTTACTTTTACCAGTACCGACCGAATCACGTCAGTATTTCCGAGTATTGGTTCATGTAAAATCAACACTCATTGTAATATTTGCGATGTGATATGCAAAGCTAGCATGGCAACACATCAAACCTAAGGAAACACCTTCTCAAACAGACAACACTCGTTGTAATATTTGCGACGTGATATGCAAATTGAATGCAAAGTTGCCCACAGCTATCAATGGTAGCTCCGAAGATGTTGAGCCCCCCAGGGATGGAACTTCAGGGGAGGCAGCATCAACATAAACTTCATTGTCATGTTCAGGTAATATAATACCTAGTTGGATAAATTGTTGTTGGAGATAAGTGGGCTTTTTCATTGTAACATTTTACTAGCATATTTTTCACTTAGGATGTCTACGGCTCATGTTATTTAACGTTCATCATCATAACAGTATTCGGCTGTGTATCAGCTCAGCTAACTAGCCAACATCAAGCATAAATGTAATTAATTAAGCAATAAGCTTTTATCTCATAAACATATGTATATTTTATATGCTGCCACCTTTAGCCAGATCTCTTTAGTTTTTCTAAGTACCAAAATAAGGTACCGTTGGGTACTGGTATCAAATTCCAGGTACGGGTATTGGTACTAGTATCAGTTCAAATGTGAATGGTATCCAACCCTAGCCACAACAGGTGAATTCAGCACCATGGCCGGCTCCGCAGCCTAAGGAATCACAAACAATAATCATGCTGTCTAATCAGCATCTTGATATGCCACACCTGTGAGGTGGATGAATTTCCAAATTGCTTAGCAATGATCTAGTAATACTTGTGATTGTATGAAAATGATATGTTAAATCAGTATAACATGAATATACATTTATATATACCGTAGATGTCACGGCTGGTGTTTGAGGAATGGAAGACAAATGCATGAAAAAAAACAGGTCAGATGAAATAGATTGTATTGGAAACAAGCAGGTTTTCATAGTTTTTCCCGACCACAGGATTCATCTACTTATACATAGTATACATATACATAATATACATATCTGTATATCTATATATATAGGGAGACGCTGACTGCGCGTAGCTACAAAATAAATCTTAATGCCACAGGCGCATATCTAACTTAAAAGAACTATCGTCCCACATACAAAATTAGGTAAGCACATTAACAAAATTACCTGAAAAAAATTAACATGCTGAGACAAGTTATATACTAGAGTGAAGGCCTTAATCTCTAACAGGTGTGTCTTGTTGATTGCTGCTTAATGAGTGTCCAAGGCTTGTCAGTACTCTGGGGAGCTGGATCACTGAATCTGGCGCACCTCAGCCAGCGTGATGACAATAGAGCTAACCACTTACAAATGGTTGGTCATAGCAGCTTATGTACAGCACTTGTTGTTTGAACAGACTGGGTGCAAAGACCACCAAAAAAGTATACAACTTTTAAGTCTTACAAATAAAGAGTATTAAACTACTGACATCATACATTTTTATAGATATCTAACTAAACCAACATGAGGAGCTTTGCACCTAACTAGATAGTACTAGCTACAATCAAAAAAGCTAGCTATGTAGCTAGCAATTTCGTGGTTAACAAACAGTTTATTCATTTTCTTTTGATGTGAGAGCGAAAACATTGAGTTGTGTAGGGAATCAGTGTGTCTTCTAAATCATGTTGATATTATAAAAAAGTACAAAAATATAGTTTTATAATTACTTCCTTTCATAATGTGTATAATGAAACGTTTTGTTAGCAAATGGTATGTATATACAGTACATAGGTCACGAGGCGTGGTGTAGCATGGATTAAAGGAGACAAATGCAAAGGAGATATGAAACTGAGTTGAATACTAGTACAAATATAACGTATTGGTATATCCTACCCCCGTTCCAACACCCCCCCCAGGATGAAAACCACTGTTACTATGGTCACTTTCCTGTTTTACAACCGCACAGGTCTAACCAGGGACAACTCCGGTCATTCAATCTTTTTCAGTTTCCCCCTTTTTTTCTGAGACCATTCCATGTTCTTACAGAATGAGGCAAAACACATTTGTCGTTTTTTTGGTTACGCATACACACTTTTAATGCAGTTGTTGAGTTTCAGGATTCGCCTTTTGAGGCAGTTCGCTTTCTGCTGACTGTTGTTATCTCCCAGTCTTATGCTGTCCTCCCACGTACAGTCCTGGAGTATTGTTGAAGATGCACAATGCCTTCATGATTGTGTAATGTATAGTACAGTCCACCAAGCTTATATCTCACTTATAATAAACACCGCAGTATATTTTGCCGACTTAAAACCAACAGACCATGTTGGACATGTTGTCACTTTAATATCGGAACACACTTCCAGCAGAAAGGCAAATGGGCATCATAACAAGACAGTGCTGTTGAGGCAAGGGAAAATAAACCATTGGATTTTAGTTGCTTGGAGTAGTTTTCTGATTACGCTGTGATGTGCTTTTTGAAACTCGCTATTCTGGGTGAGAAGACTGCTTATCTGTATTTTGCATGACGTTAGACCTTTGTAAAGGATAGAAAAAAGAGAGAATTACATAGCACACCAGATGGGCTCATACTGCCCACCTAGTCAGGGAAACACGCCAAACCATTGGTGTTGCTCTCTTCTAATTACCCTATAGTGAAACAGATTGTTACTGCCCCCCCTTCCAAGTAGTGCAGTTTGAGTGTCTTTCTTTTAATTAATGTTGTAAAATACAATTATAGATGGTGAATATGCCTCATTAAACAAACATAAACAACTTAAAAGTGAATCAGAGCCTTGTTGATCCACTGTGCATATAATCATGTGTATTTATTCACTGTAGACACCCATCTTTACTATTGGAAGTCTGTGAAATGCAGGCAGTTCGCTAGAACACTGCACGCGCGTCCTGTCAGCTGTGGGACGGTCAGCCTTTGTACAAACAGGTGACGACAAACCTATTCAAGTAGAATCTGTCTATTGTTCTGGGGAATATCCCAGCCTCTGTTGGTTTTCCTAGTTTCACAGCAAAAGGCTACTCCTTTTAAAAACCGCCACATTGTAACACCGTAAGTTAACTAAACTTTAATCATTTTGATCTTCATTTGAATTCTCCACTTAAAGAGGAACATGAATGTTTGTGATGCATTACAGGCCTCTTTAGTGGGTCCTGATGGTTTATTGGCAGTAATATTTCATTTCTGATTCATGTCTGATTTAGCCTGACATGTATAGGATTGACTATAAAGTAAGATTGCTCCATTGACCGTAACTTGCCCCATGAGAGTCGTCAACCCATAGATGGTGGAAAAAACTGAGCAGAGAATGGTTAATCAGTATACGATGAAGTTCCACTGGGATTAACTGTGGGAAATAATGAAAACATTATTATATTTCTCCCACTCAATATCCAAAATTAGGAATGAGGTGTGAAAAAATGTTGTGGTGCTTTCTGGAAAATGCAAAGCAATTGGAAAACACAGTGTTTTTAATTTAGACTACGCAGGAAAATGCCTGAGCTATCATACTTAAAGCTGTTTTAGAACATGTAGACTTTTTCATGTAACAGGTAAGCCTCCTAAATGCATTTCTATAGCTACAACTTGTTCCTGTGGATCTCATTCATAATGGAGATTCTGTAGGCAGTAGCAGCGTGAGGTGTCTAGCACCTACATCAAGGACAAGAATTGTGTAGGGTTCTAACTAGGTTTGCAAAGGGTTGGAATCATTCTGGTGAATTTCCTTAAATGTTTTGGAAAAAAAATCATAAAAATGTTATCATGTAACAGTGAACCTTTTTTATGAAATACAAATAAGGCAATTCTAAGTCCTGTGGCATATTTTGGTTGAACTATCTCCAATTCAATAAAATTGCAGCCATCTGTATGTACAGTGCACACTTCCATCACATATACACCTGTTCTCAAGATCTTTGTTTTTTATGTAAATGTTCATTTCAGGATGTCACACAACAAAATATGGAAAAAATCCAAGGGGGGTGAATACATATGCAAGGCACTGTATATCCAATGCAAAAAACATCTACATTTAAATGGTATTAATAATATTTTGCATAAATTTCCATGAATTCCCATATATTCCCATTCATTTTCATATATTTCTGTTATAACCCTAGTTACAACCCCCTGCACTGCACCAGTCAATTGAAAGCATGTGGTGCACAGCGAACTCCAAGTCCCATAATGCAATGCTCCCAGGAAGGGGCCAGGCTGGGGTATTCAATGACACTTCTCCTCCTCTGCCTTTTCCATCCGTTTTTGTATTCAAGTCTCCCCACCAGCCAATGAAATACAGGCTTGTAGTACAGAGGCCACTGAAGTGGGTGACCTGCTTCCTATTCCACCATTTCATATAAACCACTAAGAGTGAGTCAAATGGAGGAAGCATTTGTTCGCTCTGCCACTTATGACATCACACAGCAGATGAAGAGCTCCAGAGCTGTGTGCTTTTCCCAAACAAGCCTCTGAATGATGTGAGGAAAGCAGGGTCTCTGCCTCGGAGGAATGCCCACCTTGGGTTAATATTTAACTAGGTTGCGTGCAGCTGTGTCTGTGATGCCAGAGACCCGCCTTCCTCCATCATGAATTATTCAGGAACCTGCCTGCCTGTCTGTGTGTGTGTGTGTGAGGTTTTTCACTTGCTCTCATGTTCACAGTGTAAACGGTCTGACAACACCAGGAACGCCGGTCTGGACGCAGGATCCTCTGCTCAGGATACTGCTCCAACTAGAGGCGGTCGGAGGTAATCCTGTTGGCTAGTGCTGCATGGCCAAAATGACGCCAGGCCACTCAGGGTGGAGATTCACTCCATGCTTAGACTATCAACTCTCTCTCTGTCACGCTCTTTTTCAATTCCTTTCTCCTTCTGTCTCCTCAACCAACCCCCATCCACTCTTGGATGGACCTGTCACTGTCAATTTGTTCTCTGACTTACAATCAAGTGGAAAGTGCCCAGACCCCTACTTCAAGAAGCCCCACCATCCCCCATTGTAGGCATGGGCAAGCTCATCCACGCTGCTAGCTAAATGCTAACGCTGGACATCTGGAGGTCCATAGAGGCCAGAGGGGGCTGCTCCGGCTCCAGGCAGCTGTAATACTGCCTAACTTCCAGAACATTAATTTTTCATCCCCATTATTGACAGAATCTGCTACTTCTGAGAAATGGCCCCCCATAGTAGGGCCAATAATAGAGTGGTCGTGTTGCCAAAAAAGCTCCTCATGTTGGCTGGTGAGTTACACCCCTCCGAGAGAATAGCAGCCACTCCTAGACTCCATGTCGGTGAGCGCGTGTGAGTGTGCGGGGCCTCGCTGAGATGTGCGTTTGTGTGACTCTGTTCATGGTTGAACTGTGTGTCTGGGTGTATCACAGTGATTGTCTTAGTGAACGTGCATGTCTTTCTCTGTCATATGTGTTCATGAGCCCGATGATTAAATTGGCTCCAGCTGACAACATCTGGCTCATCGGTTTGTGTGTGTTTCTGTGTGGCCCTGGGTGTTGGTCAGTCTGCCAGGCAGACTTAGGTCCATGTCTTTGCAGTCTGCCCAACATATAGGGTTTGTTAGTATATCTCCCCAACACCTGGATACACTCCAGTCTTAGTCACAATGTCACATCCCAGGAGCTTTATATAGGTTAATTTGCTCACTAATGTTCTGTAATCTGCATAAAATACTGTAGATAATCTACATGGCTATTTAACCCTACTGGCAGCAAATGAATGCAGTGATGGTGTGCTTTAAAATAATCAGAATACTTTGACTTTATTTGTCAAACACAAATTACTTCCTAATCATATTACATTATGATGAACTGTGTGAATAAAGCAGACACATTTCATATCTGAAGTCCTACGGGTTTGGGCGGTTGGCAGCATCGCAGATTATGATCTTCAACATCGGCTCCTGCCGAGTTGATTGGGTTTCCATGGTGATGGGGAACGAGCCTTTGATGACATAATGCTTGTCCCTTTTCTTTGTCTTGCTTTCATTTCTGGCGTGCTTGAGAAATGAACCTGTCATGTGTGCGTGGGTTTGTGTACGTGTGTGCACTGTGCACGCACAGGCATACATGTGCACGCGCACACTCGTGGCATGTTTCACGTACATAAGACAGAGATGCTTTCTCAAAAACACACTGTGTTATGAAGGGCATCGCTCCCTTAACTCCTTAGTGAGAGAGAGGCTGCTTTGTCAGTGGGAGGCCAGGCAGAGAGTCCAGGTATGGAGCCCAGGCAGAGAGTCCAGGTATGGAGCCCAGGCAGAGAG